>JADLZL010006136.1:0-73604 GCA_015844335.1 Chrysopogon serrulatus | reverse complement strand
GTTGAACTGATTACTGATCACTACCAGTATTAAATTATACGCATCACATGGCTGAGTCTGGTCTCTGGTGTTAGGCACCCGAGCTTAAGCTACACAGAGGCAGCACTCACCCAAATCATGGTCGTCTGATTCCTCTTCATCCTACCATTGCTCAAGAAAATTGTCTTCTTCGGTAAACAACACCTGCACTACCATTTTCATATTAAAATATTGTTGGAACTCGAACAGCCGTGTAACATATATTTACAGAGCAATCCCAAAAATCAACACACTCATGAACTAATTTCTTCGATCTATAGCATTTTATCAACATAATCAACACATGAACTGATTGCAAGGGAGCATGCTCACAGTAGAGGTACTGCCAAGGAGGGGAGGTACCCACTGTCGAACTAATTTGCACAAAGTAGCCGACTGCTATAATAATGGGGATACAAATCAGTGTGGACGTAGACCTTGACCCACCTCTGTGTTGGCAGCCTCCCGTGGTTGCCGGGTGACAAGGTGAGCGTCCACTCGCTGCTGCCTGCAGTGCAGTGACGTGCTTGCCATGATCCAAAATCGGAAGACTGGAGGAGAGTCAATGCTTAATTCGTGCCAAAACGAGTTTTTTTTTTTTTTGATCATGTGACAAGACGAGTTAACCACAAGGAGACAGACAATCACGATTGCCCGGCCGCCGTGACTACCGTGAGTGGGGAACACGTACGTACGTCGGCGACGGCCTTGAGTGGTGGCCGCCAGCTGCGCGTTTCATTTTGGCACGAACGATTTGTTTCTTTTTGTGATAAAGCTGCAAAACAAGACTTGACTCAGACGATGACGTCAACGATCAACGAAGGAGCGAACGTGTTCGTGCTTTCGTCACGTACGGGCCTTTTTATTAAAGCCTCTAGGCCTTGTTCAGGCCTTGTTTACATTACCTCCTAACTTCCAAATTTTTTCACTCTCTCTTCATCACATCAATTTGTACCCGCATGTAAAGAGTATTAAATATAAGTAAAAAAAAAACTAATTACACAGTTTAGTTGTACATCACGAGACGAATCTTTTGAGCCTAGTTGGTCCACGATTAGACAATATTTGCCACATACAAACGAAATATTACAGGACTTTTCAATCTCTCTCCATCACATCAATTTCTACCCTATATATGGAGCATTAAATGTTAGTAAAAAAATAACTAATTGCATAGTTTGGTTGTAAATCACGAGACGAATCTTTTGAGCCTAGTTGGGCCACGATTGGACAATATTTACCAAATACAAACGAACTGCTACAGGACTTTTCAATCTCTCCCTTCCCCCCCATCTAAACAAGGCCTCAGTTGCAACGAAAGTTGCAATATTCTCCACTCTCTCTCCGTCACATCAATTTCTACCCGCATGTATGGAGCATTAAATGTTAGTAAAAAAATAACTAATTATACAGTTTAGTTGTAAATCACGAGATGAATCTTTTGAGCCTAGTTGGGCCACGATTGGACAATATTTGTCAAATACAAACGAAACGCTACAATGCAGGGAATGCAAGTTTTTCACGAACTGAACAAGGCCCTAGTATATGCTCAAGTTTGCCACTTTCATCACGTACGGGCCTTTTATTAATTTCTCTGCTTGTGCTTAGCGAGAGGCCACGTGACGTGACGATCGACATTTTGCCGGGCCGCTTTCACGTCGCACGAACGCGGTGATGACTCGGACACGCATCAAGTGATCATACAACGATTGAATCGAGTTTCTTACCTTAGTAGTTTGTTTTCAATAATAATTTTGTAAATCACACCTTTTATAGAGCATTTAACCGCCAATATACACAAAAATTACTAATCATAATGATGCCTAGTACTAGGTATTTATATTGTTTTTGCAATGAAGGGGCAGCATCAGCCAGCGGCTGTTATATACTCCCTCCATCCCGGCGACTCTGTCGCTTGGGAGTCCGACTACATACAGCAGCGATGCAATGAATGTGAAGACAGAAGAGCGTCCAAGTGCAGCGCCGGAGGAGTGAATCGGGTCATTCAAAATCTGTGCTAGAACGACAGAGACAGCGGGACAGAGGGAGTATTAGCCAAAAGTTACAATGTCATAGCACTTTACCGGCCCCTCCACTCACAAATTAAATTTAATGTGTGGCTTTAGACTCTTTTTTTTTTTTTTTTTATTATCTCTAATTGAACCTTAAAAGATTGTCGGAGGGTCCCATTCCATGCACCAAAACTTTTAAGTCCATCCTACGCTACAAGATATCATTCTAGCATCTCTAAGATTAGCCAAATCGTTTTCTACTTATTGGAGAAAAAACGTCTCCTACATAATTTGTAAATGACTCTCTAAATTTAGTAGTTCTCATTCCACCTGTTTGCTTTCTACTCCCTCCATTCTAATTTATAAGATGTTTGACTTTTTTTGGCATTAAGTTTGACCACTCATCTTATTAAAAAAAATTTACAAAATATTACTTCTTTTGTCGTGGCTCGCTTTATTAATAAAAAAGAAATTTATAAATAACTTAAATTTTTCTATTTTTTGCATAATGTTTTAAATAAGACGAGTGGTCAAATTTGGTGTAGAAAAAAGTCAAACGTCTTATAATTTGGGATGGAGGAAGTACTTTAAGAGTATGTTGGAGTACTCTAGTATTTTTTTTGTTCAAATCTATTTTAGAGAGTACCTAAATCAATAAATTTGGCTAGTTTCTTTGGGTAGTCTCTTAGAGATGCTTAGAGAATAAACCATCTTAGAGCTTGCATCTCTAATAGTTTCCGAAAACATAATTGGTTAATCAACGAGTTTTTCAAGTGGCTAAAAATGTTGGAGCATATTTATTGGGTTCCTCAATATTTTCTAAATCTCGCTCCTAAAATATAGAAGACAATTTTACATAAGAAATCAGACTATTTTTTTAAATTAAGCCAACATTTTTTATACTCCTTTCTGTCTTGTATATTTGCATTTGGAACTCTATCCTACTTATTGTATCTATACATGTGCTTGTGCGCATATTGTATATTTGCATTGGTAACCATGTGTCCTTATTGGGAAACCCTAAATCCTTTCACCTCCAAATTGGCGGATCGGTAACTTGCCCATATTTATGCATGAATGGATTGATTGTTCTAAATGCAGAAAGATTGGTAATTGGGTAAGGAGTTGTTCAAAAACAGTTTTTTAAATCCTGTCAAAAATTCAAGATTGGAAGTGGTTCTTTAGAAACTTTTGGAGATGTTGTAATGACAGTAGTAAAGGCATACAAGACGTGACAGTAGGCAGTAACCATTGTCTTGTCAGTCTTTCCAATAAAAAATATAGTACATCCCAAATGCTTTGATTAAAGCGACCGGCCATGATGCCACTCAACATTTTTACATAGTTATATTTAGGTCCCGTTTAGTAGGATTTCTCCTTTCAAAACAAATCTTAAGTTAACTCTAGAGTAATTAATCTTGTGCACTATGGTAATTATTTTAAATTTCTCACTTCTTAAAATAAACCAAAAGCCAGTGAAAAAAAGAAACCTGATTCCACAAGCTCCCACTTCATCAGATACAGTTGCAAGGAGCTGAAATCATGAGAAAGGCCTCTCAAATAGATGCTTAAACTGTTTAGCAGATATAAAACCATAAGCACAGGTTGGCAGATATTTGAACTGTCTGCGTGACGATTGGGAAAGGGAACCAGAACCGCGACAGACACGTAAGGGACGCGCATCTTGTGTTGCCAACAACAACAAGGTGTTTTTGCTTGCTTCTCAAGTCACAAGACCAAACTAGATTATTAAAGGTCCTCATATCCTACTTAGTAAAGGTTATTAAGGTTGGAGTAATATATTATGACAAGGACGGCGGCAATGTGAAAGAGCCAAGAAAATGTGCTCCAGCATATAGTACTAGTATATAGTTGGTGACACTAAATAAAGTAGTAGTATAGGTGCAAGCGAAGACTTTTTGAGCTTGTTCGCTTCAGCTAAAAAGTCATTTCAAAACTTATCAGTAGCAGCAAAGATTTTTTTTCTCACGTAAAAATCACCTTTTTTACAGCGTTTTTGGCTTATCACCGACTTATAAGTCCTGCCGAACAGCCCGATTTGACTCAGACGCCGATCAAGATCAATGATAAGGAGCGTTGCGATTGCGATGCCTACCTTCGTCACGTACGTAGTACGTCCTAGAAGCAACTACTAATAACCACTTATTACTATACTACGTGACCGGACCGCCACCATATTGAGCGCGCGCTTGGGGTGTCACCGCGATTAAGCAAACATTAATTAAGCTAGGTTTCAATTTTGATACATGAAAAGAAGCCAGAAATGTTTTCAATTGTATACGAAATGCCAAAAAAGATGTTCCTACCTAGCTACCTGTATCTAGATCTATCAGCCCTACTTAAGGAGGACATGATTTATTTCCTTGGGATCACTTGGGAAGAAATGACAAAATCCAATCCATGTGATCAACGGATGCACTTGTTTCCCGATTTCCAGCCTTGTAAGGTGTATTCATCATATAAATATGATCAAATAAAATGAACCTTTTCTTTTTTCGAACGGCTACACGATTGCTTAGGAATTCTCCACGTAAGCAACCTGAGCTATATTTTAAATTGCCACAATCCATTAGGCATGATATAATGTTGTTACATACATGAATGAAATAATAAAAGAAATTAGAATCCACGAGCTAAATTGTGAACGTCTAAAAAATAGGATTCCCTTCCCATTTCGATATGATTATCGGACACATTAATTAGATGAGCCACTTAAAAATTTCAGTTAGTTTAAACGAAGATGACATCATTTGAATATATATTTTTTTTTTTCTTTTCTATCTTCTATTCTATTCTATCCACGGATGCCACCCATTAGATCAGATTGGATGGAAAAAGTTTATCACCATCCTATACCATAGGTGGACTGATAATCAAATCACGTCATAAAGTACCTTAGCTCATATTCTCTCCTCCTAACTTAATGCTGGTTCTCTTGTACCCATAGCTAGTGTGTCAGCACGCCTCCATTTTCTACTTTAGATCTCGTGCCAACATGTTCTAATGATGGCTTTGTCTTACCAAAAAAACACAGTCATGTATCTTCAAGCCTCTCCTATTTATGAGCATACATACACATCCATACACGATGCACTCATGCTGTACATGCATGCCATATAATTTGGAATGGATAGAGCGTATAAAAATTATTTATCTAGAAAATTTAAAATGTTTGGACGGCTAAAATAGCTAGAATGATTGGTTTTTTTAAGAGTTGTTGGTTGGTCGGCTAAAACGGCTGATAACCGAAACACTACGGGCACGTTTGGTTCCGGCGCTGGCTTGCCTCGCCTCGCCCAGCAGCACCGGTGCAGGAACCGAGGACCTCGCCCGCGGCGGAGAGCGAATCCGGCTCGCCCGCGGTAGCACGGCAAAACTGCCCAGCGCAGGAACCGAGGAAAGTGAGTGAGAGATCCAAACGCACCAGCGTCTTTCTTATCCGCGCACGGTCAGGCGACACGGTGCCGAGCGATAGATCCAACCGTGGTTTATCGGTGGGGTGGGGGGAGGTTTCTAGCAACTTCTTCTTGGCTTGTACCACGGGCCACGCTCACATTACACACCCAGCACTGTGTGTGTGGGGCGCATTTGGATGTGTGGACGGTGGTAGAAGAATCTTGCAAGCAAAGACAGCGGGGCCTGCGAGAGAGAGACCAGGCAGGCAGGCCCCGCGTCCCCCGCGCGGCGCACCCGTTCGGCCTTCGGCGTGCCCGCGTCCCGCTATATAAACCGACGGGGCGGGGTGCCGTCGGAGTCGGAGGAACCTAGCGAGAGCCCAGAGATAGTTGTCGTCCATCAACCGCCACCCACTAGTCGCCTGCTCTACTTGCTTTCTCTCCACCGGATGGCGGAGGCGGTGGCGGAGGCGGCGCCCGCAGCCGCCGCCGGCGCCGGCATCGGGGACATCCTCGCCACCGGCGAGCGGGACTTCCTCGTCCGCAACTCCGGCGAGCAGGTCAGTCACCCAGCCCCCGCACCCGCTCGCACTCGCACCCGTCTCTAATTAATTTGTCTCGAGCTCTTTTGGTTTAGATTACCCCCCTTCCGCGCGGTAGATGTGCAGATTTGGGTTAGATAGACGATCCGATTCCGGAATAGTACGGATATGGATTGGGGTTTTGTGGATCGGCTGCCGGCTGCCGGCTGCAGTAATCAACTACTACTACTAGCTAGCTAGGTGCTGTGGGGTAGATGATGAGCAAGGGATAGAATGGATGGAGGGGTTTTGCTACTTTAGCTTCTTCGGCTTTACTGTGTAATATAGGCTAGTATACTACTTTAGGGAGAGAGTATCTAGTATCTAGTGGGTACAAATTAACAGGGTTGCGTCTGTTCTTGCCGTGTGGCTTTTGATGAGATACACGATCCGATTATGGAATACGCGGATATGGATGGGTTTTTTTTTTTTTTTTTCGGTCGGCTGCGGGCTACAGTTATATACGTATCAACTAGTACTAGGTGGTGGTAGATGATGAACAAGGGGTGGATGGAGGGGGTTTACTATGTTTGCTTCTTCGACTTTACTATCTAGGCCTAGTACTGCTTTAGGGAGAGATCAATTTGGCAGGCTCGTGGTGAGCACGATGCACGATCATCAGTTTTTAATCGCCTTGCACGTGGGTGGGGCGAACCCTGATCTAGATACAAAGTTGAAACAGCCACACTGCCATGGCACCCACGACGTTCACCCAACAAATTCACTCTACTTCCTTCAGGTTTTACTTCCAAATCTTTCTGTTACCGAGTTTCCAGATTTTCATTAAGGGTGCAAAAACTAGTTCATGAGTAATGCTACTTTTGTCTTCAACACTATAGTACAGTGTTACCACCATCCATCTGCACGGCAAGATTTGTAGGGTAGGGGATCTTATTTGGAACTTTGGATCATTATTAATTATGAAATCGTAGTTGCCTAGTTTGATTCCATAACTGCATATAATATACAGGGTTAACTGACAGAAAAGGTTACCTTTAGTAGTTCTGGAACATGGATGACATTTTTCTGGTAAACATTTTTTTTAAAATCAAAGGCCCAGCCCAGCTTTATTACAAAGCTTAGTTTAAAAATTTTCTTATAAGTAGACATAATAAAAGCGAATTTACCTTTAGTGAATGGTTTCAGCCATCTTGCTATCCTTATCCACAATTTGGTTGCTCGACATCTCTGTGCCTTCTTCATTTGTTATATCCTGCAGGTGAAGATCAGCAGCATCGAGGCGAGCCCCGTGGCCATCTACTTCTCGGCCTCATGGTGCCCACCATGCAGGAGGTTCACCCCCAAGCTTATTGAAGTATACAAAGAACTGGCCACACAGGGCAAGAGCTTCGAGGTCGTCTTTGCTTCGGCTGATCAGAATGAGGAAGGATTCAAGGAGTACTTTGCAAAGATGCCATGGTTGGCTGTCCCTTTTTCTGACACCGAAGGCCGTGCTGCCCTTGATGCCCGGTTCAAGGTCTCTGGTATCCCGCACCTTGTCATCCTTGACGCAAAAACTGGTGAAGCTTACACTGAAGATGGTGTTGAATTTGTGAGTGAGTATGGCGTGGAGGCTTACCCTTTCACACCAGATAGGATCAATGAATTGAAGGAAAAGGAAAAGGCAGAAAAGGAAAACCAAACTATTAAAAGCGTGCTTGGCACATCTACTCGAGACTATCTCATTACAAACAAGGGAGACAAGGTAACTGCTCGATGCTACTTCTCATGACGTTCGATTGATTCATAGCTCTGCAAATTCTTACCTGTTTTATTATTGTTACTATACCCAGGTGCCCATCTTTGAGCTTGAGGGGAAGTATGTTGGTCTCTGCTTTGTGGTGGATGGCTATGGACCGGTCATTGAATTCACTGATTTGCTTGCTAAGATCTATGAGAAACTCAAAGAAGTGGGGGAGAAATTCGAAGTTGTAGCTGTATCCTTGGACAGTGACGAGTCATCATTTAATGAGAATTTTGCAAAGATGCCTTGGCTTGCAATTCCTCAAGGTGACCAGAAGTGTGAGACGCTGGTTCGTTACTTTGAGCTTAGGTCTCTTCCTACACTAGTTCTGATTGGTCCTGATGGGAAGACACTGAACAACAATGTCGCGGACATTATTGATGACCATGGTTTCGAGGCATGGGAGGGCTTCCCCTTCAGTGCTGAGAAGCTGGAAATTCTTGCTGAGAAGGCAAAGGCTAAAGCTGCATCACAGACCTTGGAGTCCCTTCTAGTCAGTGGTGATTTGGACTTTGTCATTGGAAAAGGTGGAGCAAAGGTATGCACTGCTGTTGCTTGACTTCTTATATATATATATATATATAGGAAATTCCATCCTACTCCTAGGGAGTAGTAACTCCCATGTTAATATCTCTAGATTTAAGATGTATATATATATGGAAGTCCTCTTCTGTCATTGCAAAAGACAAGTTAATCACTCTTATGTAGTAAGTTTATTTTAAGATAGCTGTGTTGTTATCTATGCACTATGCTTGATCATGGATAAAGAACTCTTTTGTTTAAGAAATATTGAAGTTTAAAATTAACCACTATAACCTTGACTAATGGCCCTTATGCTAAGTTTAGGCAGTGATTAGATGATAAAGAGATATTTATTAAGCTAACAGAGTTCTGCCAATCGGTAAAATAGAGTTCTTCCAATTGGTAAAGGGTATACTCGTATTGTTTAATGTTGTGCTTTTATTTTACTGTCTGCTTTAGTAAAGATTGTATAGCATAAAGATCTTATGCACTTTTGATGGTTTTAATTGTATAAAGTCTGATTATTGTGAGAAAATTAAATTGTACTCAATTAATGTATATCTCAGGTTCCTGTATCAGAACTTGTTGGGAAGACTGTCCTTCTTTACTTCTCAGCAAAATGGTGTGGACCATGCCGTGCTTTTCTGCCCACACTTGTCAAGGAATACAACAAGATCAAAGAGAAGAACAGTGATTTTGAGATCGTCTTCATCTCTAGCGACAGGGATCAGAGCGCATTCGATGATTTTTTCTCTCAAATGCCATGGCTTGCTCTACCCTTGGAAGATGAAAGGAAGGCATTCCTGAAGAAGACCTTCAAAATCCGTGGGATCCCTTCACTTGTCGCCATCAGTCCTACTGGTCAGACAGTCAGCAGGGACGCAAAGGCCCAGCTGATGATCCACGGTGCTGATGCTTTCCCATTCACCGAGGAGAGAATAGAGGAGCTGCAGAAGAAGCTGGATGAGATGGCAAAGGGGTGGCCTCAGAAGCTGAAGCATGAGCTGCACGACGAGCACGAACTTCTCCTGCAGCGCCGTGGTACATATGGCTGCGACGGGTGTGAAGAGATGGGCAGCACATGGTCCTACAGGTGCGATGAGTGCGACTTCAATCTGCATCCCAAGTGCGCGCTGGGGGAGGAAAAGAAGGGCGAGGAGGAGGAAGAAGGCAAGTCCACTGAGGAAGCCCCTGCCGGGTACGTGTGCGAGGGAGATGTGTGCAGGAAGGCCTAGAGTTGCTGTACTGAAGAATTGCCTTTGCCAGTTTTGGTGCTACCTGTATGGTGTGAGGGATGACAATAATCGTGAGATGGTTGTGTGCTTGGAGCTGAGGTTTTTGGGCTGTTGATGTTTGTGTGTTAATAAGTAGTAGTTTGCACCCTGAACTCTGAGGAGCATATGTATGCAAAGCTATGTGAGTATTGTGTCAGATCAAAGTAATGGTTTTGCTGCATGGTATTTCTGTTTTAAGCATGTGATGTTGGTGGCAATTTTTTTTACTTATATATTTTTGCAATCTTACATGCTAGACATTATTTTGGTTTTCGATCCACATGCTGGTATCTTTGTTCTGAAGCATTGTCAAGGATGAGGTGATTAGTTTGGTTTTGTTAATATATTGCATTGCATTGTTTGACATGTTCTAGGAAGGTCTTTGGCATCATTGCTCGGTTACATTCTATATCCGCATCTGGTAACATGCATGGGCCGTTGGTTGTCGAAGCTGTGAGCTATTGTCCATTGATTGTGTCGATGTAAAATTTTGGGGGTATAGTAATTTGCAGCATGGTTTTGTTTGGTTCCTTGGCATGGCAGAGATATAAAACTGGACTTCTGTTGGGCCTTGTGACTTGCTGCTACTACTAACTAGTATGATCCTGGAAAATATCTACGCCGAGATTGTTCAGCTATGGAAGTATTTTGGTGATATAGCTATTAGTCATTGTAATATTTATTAGTCATTGTAATATTGTAAGAGAAGCGTATCTAGTGCAAACTAACTTCCCGTGAAAACCCGTGTAAACCACGGTAAAAAAGTCATCTAAATTCACCAAAAAAATCACACATATAGATGATACGATGATACACAACCTTGCAAAATATCTTGTCTAAACTCGATTTCGTTTGTAAGATATAAAAATAACAAATTTCTACCAAATCATCCGGACAACTTTCTGGCTTAAAATTTCTTATTTTTATATCTCACAAACGAAGTCGAGTTTCGATAAGATATTTTGCAAGGTTGTGTATCATCATATTATCTACATGTGTGAATTTTTGGTGAATTTAGATGACTTTTTTTTACCGTGGTTTGCACGGGTTTTCACGGGAAGTTAGTTTGCACTAGATACGTTCCCATATTGTAATTCAGTCGCCCATGACCTAACTAGGTAAGTTTTATTACAGAAAAGTTCTCAGGTTTGGGTACCTTAAACTTTCTTGTAAGTGATGTGTCCACCTTTGTGAATCAATAAAGTTTGCCAGAAGTTTTAAGAAAAAAACTGGATACCAAATGACAGACAGCGCGTAAAATTCTGAACTCATGTGCTAATTTTTCAACCAGATCAATCTACAATCCAGGAAGCACCTGAAAGAATAGGAATTACAGACCGGTGCTAAATCAAGTGAATTGGAACATTCTGAAGTCTGAACAAGCAGTCGGTCCGGGAGGGACGTGGCCGGCCGCAAACGTGTGGTCATGTTGCAGCATGCGGCGACCTGAGCATTTCTTCTTCTTGCATGGTTCTTCCACTACCCCACTTTGAAAATCTAGAATGTCTTCTTCTCTGAGTTGCTGCGGAGCCATAGAATGTGATCCAGATTCCTCATACATACTCAGGGACCAATCTCCATTTTTCCAAGGTGCCTCGACAATACTGATGGACTGCATGAACCGTATCAAGACTGAAGACACCAAGGAAGACCGTCAGGAGTGGCTAGAAGGCACCTTTGTTGGGCTTCCCGCTGGGCTTGGCCCAAGTAGGAGTAAGGGCTCAGCCCATTAAGGCTCCGTTTGTTCGTTAACAAAACCTCTCACGAACAATTCCGGGCCAGGATTGCTATTCAATTTTATTATATAAGATTTCGCTAGCAGGAATGATTTCGGGTCAGGATTTCCCTCACCGAACGGGGCTAAGCGAGTTGGGAGAGGATGCGGCTGTTAATAAGAGCTGATGTAACTGACTGAACACTGAAGGCGGTTATCGCATAACTGAATGAAATCCAAATCTATTCCCCTCTTCTTCTTGCTCGCTGTGCCTGTTCTTGCTATCCTCACCATTCTAGATTGCTGAATAATCTCCATAAATTCTATCTGGATTCGCCCCGACTTATCAAGTTCGTGACATGGACCTACACCAATAATTGAAACATCCGTCAAATAAACCTCCTAAATAAACCCGTGACCTTGGAGTAATCGTGTGGTCTCATCTTTTTGTGTGTCTCTGTATGTTAGTTAGTCTTTGGAATGGCCGGCAAGTGTCAGCTGCTACCCTCTACCCTCCATGCAAGTCAGTGGATTTGATTGGTCGTATACAAACTGAACTTGCTGTCGCCGCCGATATCGATTCGCCCTCTCCCAACTCTCCCAAGTCCCAAAACCCCAGCTAGCTAGCCTAGTAGGAGTAGCTGAGTTGCATCAATTGATCGAGTTACACGCGCGGGTATGGCAGAGCGGGCCATCACCGGACGCGGGGGCATCGGGGCCATCCTCGGCACCGGTGATCGGGACTACCTTGTCCGCAACTCCGGCGAGCAGGTCAGCCATGCAGTATGCCCAAAATTTAGTCGGATTTTCTGTTAGTTTGTAACTTGTATCATATCTATCTATTTGATTTAACTCATCTATATATATATATATATATATATATATATATATATATATATATATATATATATATATATATATATATATATATATATATATATATATATATATATATATATGTCGACCTTTAGTTAATTTCTGAGATATAAACTAATAACTAGAGGACTTTGAGTAGATAAAGATTCTGAACACAGGCACTTAATTGAGATGTGTCCCCGAATAAACTTTGTCTCAGTTATTCTATCCAGGATATATAATTGTTTTCTTCAAATGATCACATTGTTCTTCAGGGATCTTATCTAGACTATGAACTGGAATCTCTAAGCTCCAATACAGTGCATATGCACCAGCAAAATCCATTTACCACGATTCAGTAGCAAAAAGTTCTGTAACAAACGCAGCTTAGAACGTTTTTTTTTTTCTCTGAAAAGATAATTAAGCTGAGAGAAGTGCATACAGGGAGTCAAATATATCCCTGCAACAAGTTCTGAACCTTTGCACCTTATTCCTCTCATCGATCATGCTGCAGGTGAAGATTTGCAGCATCGAGGCAAGCACCGTGGCCCTCTACTTCTCTGCCTCATGGTGCCGCCCATGCAGGGTCTTCACACCCAAGCTCATTGAAACCTACCAAGAGCTACAAGAGCTGCAGCAGCAGCAGCAGGACAAGCAGAGTCATCTGGAGATCGTCTTCGTCTCGCGTGACAGGGACGAGGAGTCATTCGACGCCTACTTCGCAAAGATGCCATGGCTGGCGGTCCCGTTCTCCGACAAGGAATCCATCCAGCGTCTCCTCAGCCGGTTCAAGGTGAACGGCATCCCGAACCTCGTCATCCTCGGTGCAGAGACCGGCGAGATCTACACGAAGGAGGGCGTCAAGTTCATCAGCGACTACGGCGCAGGGGCCTCCCCGTTCACGCCGGAGAGGATCGGCGAGCTCAAGGAGCAGGAGAAGGCAGCCAAGGACAGCCAGACCATCCACAGCATTCTTGCCACGCCCACCCGTGACTACCTGATCTCAAGCGGAGGAGAGAAAGTGCCCATCTCTGAGCTCGAGGGGAAGCACGTCGCCCTGTGCTTCCTGGCGAGGCCGATGAGCGAGTTCACGGCGGCGCTCGCCGAGATGTACGAGAAGCTCCGGCAAGCAGGGGAGGAGTTCGAGGTCGTGGCTGTGTTCTTCCGCTGCGACGAGTCGGTGTTTGAGCAGAGCTTCGCGGGCATGCCATGGCTCGCGATCCCACATGGCGACGCGATGTGCGAGAAGCTGGTTCGCTACTTCGACCTCAGGGCGCTTCCCACGCTGGTCCTGGTCCGACCTGACGGCAAGACGGTGAGCGACAACATCGCCGACGTGGTCGAGGAGCATGGAGCGGACGCCTGGGAAGGCTTCCCCTTCATTGCCGGCGAGAAGATGGAAGCTTTGGATAGCAGAGCCAAGGCCAGAGCGGCGACGCAGACGTTGGAGTCTCTCCTGGTCGCCGGCGATCTCGACTATGTCGTCGGAAGAGACGGAGCGAAGGTTCCGGTGTCCGATCTCGTCGGCAAGACCGTCCTCCTCTACTTCTCGGCGAAATGGTGCGCGCCGTGCCGAGCTTTCCTGCCGACGCTGCTCAGGGAGTACGGCAAGATCAAGGAGGAGAAGACCAGCGATGATTTCGAGATCGTCTTCGTCTCCGTCGACAGCCACCAGAGCTCCTACGACGAGTACTTCTCCGGCATGCCATGGCTCGCCCTTCCGTTCGAAGACGCGCGGAAGGAGTCTCTGATGAAGAAGATGAGGATCCGCGCCATCCCGTCGCTCGTCGCCGTCGGCCCTTCCGGCGCGACGCTCACCAGGGACGCCGCGTCCCACCTGCTGGCGCACGGCGCCGACGCGTTCCCGTTCACCGAGGAGATGCTCGGGGAGCTGGGGAGGAAGATGGACGAGGAGGCCAGGGCGTGGCCCGGGAAGCTGAGGCGGCACCAGCTGCACGAGTTCCACGAGCTTGCCCTCACGCGGCGCGACGCTGCCGCCGTCGCTTACAGCTGCGACGGGTGCCAAGGGTTGGGCAGCTTCTGGTCATACAGGTGCGACCGGTGCGACTTCGAGCTTCACCCGAAGTGCGCGCTCGGGAAGGAGGAAGACGAAGAAGGCAAGGCGGCTATGGAGCAACTCCGGGACCCGGCGGCTGCCTATGTGTGCGACGGAGGTGTGTGCACAAAGGCCTAGCAGAGAGTTAGTTGTCTGTTTCCCTGAGTCGTTGCGCGCGCGGATTAATTTAGAACTTTTTACCTGGATGCTGTGTGGTGTGTGACAAGATATTTTATAGCCACGTACTCATATATAATACGGGCTTGTTTCATGAACAATGTATCCACTTCAATTCACATAGTTTAGAGCGGGTTGAAGTGAAACTCATGTGCATTCAAACAAGGCCTACTACGATGGTTTTGATTGGAATTGAGATGGCATGTTATGTTTGTCTCAGTGTATACATGCAGTTCTCCATTATGAACATGAAACAGTACTTGCACAAAATCATGTAATAATATTTCCAAAATAATTAGTTTAATGGTTTTTGTAGAGAGTAATAGTGAGAGCCAACAATTGTACTGTATTGATCCCAAGAGTATATGCATGAGTACATCAAGGTTGCGCAATGAGCAACCGATCCTATCTAGTGCACTTGGTGCGCGGCGTGGGAGCGGCGGGGCAGCTGGTGGTGACGCGTCCCTATCCTGGCAACTGCCTTGACCTGAATACAAGTGTAGATGCAGTATGCTCTCCCAACAGTTTTGCCCTACTTCCTTGTCCTTTCTCAAAGGGCCGGCTGATACTTCATTGCAGCGAAAGTTCATCCTTGATATGTTCATGGCAGAGAGTGATTTATGGGTGAAAATCATTGGGATTCAAGATATGGCGAGTGTCATACCTTGCTATATTGATAGCTTGCCAATTGTTCAGGCAATTCTTTCAAAAATCCAAGGGGTTGTTGGATCTGTCCATTTGTTCTATCTGAGCCGAAGTCGCCAAACCTTGTCGATGCATCTCTTGTGACAACTCAAGGGGCTATTGGCTCCATCCTGAAAGGATCAACATGTCACCTAGAGAGGGAAGGTTAATAGGTGTTTTTAAAAAAATATAATCTCGAAATGTGTAAGGATTGAAAATTTTAGACTAGGTAACATAAAAATCACAATCAACAAATATAGATCCAGATGAATCGCCCAAAAGTAAATCTTGAACAAAAATAAGATGAAAAAACAAAAAGACACCTGATTTTTTTACCATTGTTTAGATTCACCCGCATGAATCCTCCTACATCTCCATTGAGGAGCTTTCAAGGGAGCCGAGTCTCTTTCATACTCTCCTCACTTCGTTATCTTATTCTTCCCTTGCGAAGGCAAATGGCCTTCGCGGTTCGCGACAAGCACAAAATCTCACCGTGCAAATACTGGTGATCTAGGAGGCTCCACATCCAAGCGTAATAAATGCTTCATGAGTGCTTGAAGAAATTGGCAACTACTCAAGGATGAAATTTCTATCTCTCAATGTCGCTAAATCTTTCAGCCTAGTTCTCTAGATCTTACAAGAAACAATTAACCTCACAAACAAGGAAGAGAGGAGAACTTCTTTGACCTCTAAATGTGTGTCTTTTATGTTGTGAGTAGCCAGTAGAGAAGGGAATGATGAAGTGTATATAATCAGTCCCCCACCCCCCCCACCCAATTCGATTATTATGACACTATTCAAATTTCGGTCTGAACCGAAATTTTCAGGACCTAGAAATTTGGTATAGAACTGCACGGTTGAACATGCACGAAGCATTAGGAATTCCGATCAAGGACTGAAATTTCTAGTTGGAAAAGTAAATCTAAACATAGACACCCTACCCAACCCCCCATTAGAAATTCCCTCCGAATTTTATACCTGGCCGAAAAAGCTCCATAGACTTAGAATTTCCATATATACAAGACAACTAAAATAGCCATAACTCTCGCTCCAAACTCTGATTTGGATGATTTTGGACCCTACGTAATGCTTGTTTAAAGGGCTATTCATCCCAATAGAAAACAAGTTAAGCTCTGAGATCACCATGTGTCTACTATCCATATCCAAGGCATATTCTAAATATATTGTCCTCATAATTTTTATGCCACGTCATTACTTTTTGCTAACGTATCACCCTATTAAATGGGAATGAGACTCCAATTAGAAAATCTCAATGAAGAGTTTCGTAACACAGTTACCAAGATAGTCCCATTTATTAGCAAATGGAAGACGCAGAAAAAAAATTGTACAGTTAGAACAGGAAGAGGGAACAATTGTGGGGGACTCCAATTTAGAAGGATATATTACTGATTATTACAAGAAGTTGTTTGGGGCCCATATACCTAATTCTTTTTCGATGGACGAGACTTTGAGACACGACATACCTCAAGTTTCGGAGGAGGAGAATGAAGTTCTGGTGGCCCCATTCAGTGAGGAGGAGATTAGGTTGGCGGTCTTTGATATGGAACACAACAAGGCCTCTGGCCCGGCCCGGATGGTTTTCCTGCAGAATTTTATCAGGTGTTCTGGGACGTGATCAAACCAGATTTATTGAGCATTTTTGCAGAGTTTCATTTAGGGAGATTGCCCATCCATAGTCTCAACTTTGGAGTAATTACATTGCTGCCCAAGCTTTCTGAGGCAACTCAGATTCAACAATATAGACCGATATGTTTACTTAATGTATCCTTCAAAATTTCTACGGAAGTCTTAAATAATAGAGTATTGAAAGTAGCCGAGAAGGTGGTAGGTCCATCTCAATCGGCCTTTATCCCAGGAAGGTATATAATGGAAGGAGTTGTCATTTTACATGAAACAATCCATGAGATGCATAGAAAAAGCAAGAACGGAGTGGTGTTAAAATTAGACTTCGAAAAAGCTTATGATAAATTAAAATGGCCTTTTATTCAACAAGTCCTCAGGATGAAGGACTTCTCTCATGTCTGGTGTGATTGGATTTCAAGAATCATGACTAGAGGGAGTGTGACAGTTAAGGTCAATGATAATATAGGGCACTACTTTCAAACAAAAAAGAAAGTTCGGCAAGGGGATCCGTTGTCTCCAATTTTGTTTAATATAGTGGTTGATATGCTTGCAATTTTAATTGCACGAGCGAAAGAGGCCGACCAAGTGAGAGGTGTTACTCCACACCTTGTAGATGATGGACTTTATGTCCTTCAATACATAGATGACACTATTCTTTTTATGGATAATGATATTGAGCAGGCCAAAAATATGAAGCTTTTGCTTTGTGCTTTTGAACAGTTGTCAGGACTCAAAATTAATTTCCATAAGAGTGAGTTATTCTGTTATAGAGAGGCTAAAGCCAATCAACTGGAGTATATGCATATTGTTGGGTGTAATATGGGCTCCTACCCATTCCGTTATCTAGGAATTCCGATGCATCATAGAAAGTTGCTAAATAAAGACTGAAAACATGTAGAGGAAAGATTTCAGAAGCGACTGAGTGGTTAGAAAGGGAAAATTTTATCAGTAGGAAGGAGACTCGTTCTTATCAACTCGGTCCTTAGTAGTCTTTCTATGTTCATGATGTCTTTTTTGAGGTGCATAGAGGGGTTTTGAGAAAGCTAGATTACTTTAGATCGTGGTTTTTTTGGCAGGGTACTGAGCATAAGAAAAAATATAGACTAGCAAAACGAGAGGTGGTTTGTTTGCTAAGGGATCAAGGTGGTCTAGGGGTTCTAAATTTAAATGTCCATAATAGATGTCTTCTGTGCAAATGGTTGTTTAAGCTGTTAAATGGTGATGGAGTATGGCAACAGTTACTCCAGAATAAATATTTATGGCATAAGACTTTAACTCAGGTTCAATCCATGCCTGGAGACTCTCAGTTTTGGACTAGCCTTATGGCGGTTAAGGAAGAGTTCCTCTCGATGGGCAGGTTTGATTTAGGTGACGGGTCCCAAGTACGTTTTTGGGAGGATTCTTGGGTAACACCACGTCCTCTAAAAATAATCTTTCCGGCATTGTATAATATTGTGAGAAAGAAAAGCGCTTCTGTTCGGACTGTATTGTCAACAACTCCACTCAATGTAGCCTTCAGGAGGTCTCTAGTGGGGAATAACTTACGAGATTGGCACAATGTGGTGCTCATGATCTCACAAGTTCATCTTTCAAATAATAGAGATCGTTTTATGTGGAGGTTACACCAGAATAAAATATTTTCAGTAAGTTCGATGTATAGAGCATTATTAAATACCTAGGCCGTACCTTTTAATAATTCGATCTGGAAATTAAAATTACCTCTCAAAATTAAAGTTTTTATATGGTATTCCTCACAAAAGATAATTTAGCTAGACGATATTGGCAAGGGGACTTGAGGTGTTGTTTTTGTTCGGCCCAAGAAACAATACAACATTTGCTTTTTGATTGTCATTATGCAAAGTTCATGTGGCGAATTGTTCAAGTTTCTTTCAACCTAAAGCCTCCAAGTAGTGTACACAATATGTTTACAGGTTGGTTGGCAGGGTTGCATAGGACTGTTAAAGCTCAGATTCTAGTGGGGGCCAGTGCGATTTGTTGGACGCTTTGGTTTACTCGTAATGAGGTTGTGTTTAACAAGGTGTTAGCACCATCTTATTTGCAGGTTATCTTCAAAGTGACATATTGGATCAGGTTTTGGTCTCTCCTTCAGAAGGAGGAGCTTCGCCACTCAGTAAAGTTGGGGGTGTAGAGCTATAGAGACAGTCGCACTACAAGTCTTTGCTCGGCACGGCTGGAGATTTAGCAATAGGATTGCTATTTAGTATTCCCTCGTTATAACTTTGGCTTCAGTCATGGCTCAAACATTTATTTTTGCGATTCCTTGGATTATTGTCATTCGGATTTGAAACATTTGTAATAAGGAACAACTATATGCATTAATCGATGCAGAAGCTGAGATATAATATAATATATTCCCTTTTCTAAAAAAAGATAGTCATGTTAGCTCTAACAACTAGTTGCATCTCGACGAAACTCTATTTCCATCTTCTTAATTTGGCCATGTTTGAACTTTGAATCCAAGGAGATACTAGTTAGCTGCTATAGTTTCTTGGATCTAAACATATCTAGCTCATAATTTAGCTAACTGTTAGATAAATACTTACCTAACAACTATTTCGCTAGTTGAATCAAAATAGCTAATAGCTAATAATAGTTGTGACCTATTAACTTGCTAACCATTATCTAAACAGACCCTTAATCTATCAACTTAGCAAATTTGCTGATGCATCATAACATTAAATGAGAATAAGACTTTTGAAACTATATTGAGACTAGGCTTGGGACTGCATACCGTTTTTCATCTTCTCGACTTGCACTATATACAAGGTGACAAATGCTGCAATAAAACCGACATGAAGCCCTCTGTGCCGGAAACAAACTTCGATCAGAGAAGGACACCAATCGATAGCAGCCTGGCGTGTGGAGGAGATTCCAAAGGCCCGACTGAAAGATACTCATGCTGGAGTTTTCTTCTCGTTTCTCGCGGCAATTTAACTAATTAATTTCCCCAAATACGTACAAACCAAATTACTATAGAAGTGAAGCATTTGCATGACGACTATGCTATGATCAAGAAAGATTCTTCGGAGCTTCTGATGGAGTGGAGACGTGTGGTGCCCAGTGTGTTGGCAGGCGTGGAAACCAATCGGTTTCCAGGGGAACATCATCTTTGCTTAGCTTCATTTCGTGGTAATAATTGAATATAACATTAACGGTGCGTAGACATATATTATTAGATTATAAAATAGCTGACGAACCAGTTTTCCACATATGCCTAGGAATAAACTGTCAAGTGCATGTTGTGCTCAATAAATTATATGAGGCCGACGGCTCTTTGCATCTTTGAAGAAATTAAAATGTTCATGGAGTTGAATAGTGCCCATGAACATGACGAGTGTGAAGACCTAGGGAGAAAAAGATATCCCGTCAAATGGACCATGCATGTAATTGATAGGACAAGATCAAATAAAAAACTGAGAGAATAGAGAGTATGGAACTTTTTTCCCTTTTATTAGTCCTCTTGCGAGATTAAATATTCCAAAAGTTGGGGGAAAGTTGTAATGATGAATCACAGAAATGTGGTCTTAGCGGATATGCCTAGGAATGATCTCTCTAAACCAGAGTTCACAATAGCCACCTGAGGTTGCAGTGGCTACCTTTATATGGTACAGAATATTATAAGAGGGGAATAAGAGCCAAACTAAGACTTTGTCTTCAAGAAATCTAGAAGATTACTAAAGTGCACCAAGTGTATTCCTCGTTGAAATACTGTGACAGTTCTCTTGTAATTTCATTCATTTATCAAAATAAAGAACAGACAATTTTTCAACTAATAATATCTTTACTAATAAAGTTATGACACCAATACAAAAATAATTTTCGAAGACGTCTCCTTTTTGTTGAGCCCATAGTCGCAGCTCCAACAATGATTTATGAGCTAGCTCTAAGCATTTTATTTTATATTTTAATAGTACAGAGAGAAACCATCTCGAATATTGATATGGTGAATACTGAAGTTGTAGTGGTTGGAGCTATCTATAACTTTGTAGATAATAAGTTTTTTTATTTAAAACTATTTAGAGATCCAAATTTTTAAACAATCTCAGATGAAGACATGCCCTATATCAAAGTTATAGTGCTCAACAAGATATATAAAACTTTGTGGTCAAATTCTTTTCATTTGAGATCATTTGGTAGGCAAAATATTCAATACAATATTACAAAGTATTAGTAAGAAAATATCATTCTATATTTACGCATAAGTGACTGTGCAATGCAGTGATAGAAAGTTGTGCAGTGTAGTGGTAGAAAGGTATCGCACATAGCTTATGGCTACAAGATTATGGAGTGTTAATCAATTTAATGGCACATTAGCAGAGAATATTTGTGAGAGACGGTCGGCCTCCCATCTCTGTAAATAAAAGATCCTCACTTCTAAAAAATATTTTTCATAGTAGTCCAATTCAGTAAATTAATGATTCTTTGGAACTTGAGAATGACAGGTAACTTGAGAAAAAGATGAATCCAGAAATGACAAATTATAGTGAACGGATGGGGTAAATTATCATGCCAAACGAATTGGAATATTTCGTCATAATCTGTTTCCACTTTTCCAGATGAGAAGTGACGGAGTAATGGAACTGGAACCTCAAGCTAGCGTACGTGTGCCCTTTGCTTACATAAGAAAGCATTTTACAAGTATTACTCCAAGGCGATCCCTTGGAATAAAAACTTTTCTATCGTTTTCTCCACAAATGCAACCGTAAACAAACACAAAGGTCGGCAAAGGAAGCAGCCACTTGGTACAGCCTCAAGCACGGAATCATGCTTTGCTTTGGAACCTGCAAACCTCTGTCACTCGCGCTTGATCGCACATTGGAGCGCCCTCTGCGTTTTTCAACTCTGCACACTCTCAAATTGCTACGCCAACCTACTTGGTCCAATGGTAAACTCTGCATTGCTGGCCAAGTCTTTCCTTCATTTGCTAGCTCAATGTATGTTAGTTTTGATCTACTTTCTTCGTCCATAAATCCGTCCATAAAAGATACAACTATAAGATTTGTACAAGTTGAACTAGTTTAAGTTTAACCAAGTTTATAGTAAACAATATTAACAGTTATGTCTCAAACTAATTTTACTATGAAAATATATTTCATCATTAATTTAATAATACTTGTTTTGTATCATATATTAGTACTTTTTTGTTATATAACTTTAGTTAAATTTCAAATCATTTCACTTTTTGAAAATTGAGAATTACATCTTTTATGGGTAGAGGGAGTACTAAGCTAACAACATTTGATCTTGTATTGTTAAATGTGTAGCATTAAACACATTAAAAGATTTTGTGCATAAGTTTTGTAAAGCATTTACTTTGATTGCCCACATGGTATATACCTTTTGAGATTTCAAATATTGTTTCATGTAGCCCATGGTAATTGAGCTTAATTCTAATTATACATAATATATAATATTAATATTAAAGAGTAAAATTTCTTCTTTTAAATTTTCGTCCATCACACACTCTCTCTCTCTGAAGCATAAAAATTTTAGCCGATTTTACTAAGAGTAATAGTACGTGATGATAAAAATATAAGATATTAGAGTTTTAATTGATTTATTATCTCATCCATGACCCGGACTCATGATCAGTGCTCATACAAGTTAGAATAATACATGTCCAACCATGATATAAAGCCTGATTCCAAAATTTATTGGAACAAATGAGAGAAGATGTAAATTTCGCTGCAGCCTATGGCATCCCTGTTTTTAGTATTTATAGAAAAGAATAGGCAGACATATAGAGGTGGTACTTTCCCTGAAGGCATCTACGCCCTCTTTGGAACATAAGATTTATGAAGGAATTTTGTGTGATCAGGTATTTTTCCTATGTGGCTCTTTGGTTGAATGATTTGGTCATCTTGAAATCCTAAAATATTAAGATGGAATGGTAAATCCATAGGTGTTTTAGAGGAAATTGAAAATGAGGACCAAACATTTATTTTCTATGGCTATATCTTTTCTAATTTCTATGTTCCTCATGTGTTATATCCAAATACTCCATTGTAAGATCTTCTACATTTCTGATTTCTTTAGGATAACGTGACACATAATTTTATTCCTGTGTTTTTACTATTCTTGTGTATTAGATGTCCGGGTGTTCCAAAGAGGTCCTAAACAGCAATGGTTCCATTTGGTTGGAAAATTTTCCTTATAAAGGAGAAAAAAAAAAAAAGAAGAGAGAGAGAGAGAGAGAGAGAGAGAGAGAGAGAGAGAGAGAGAGAGAGAGAAAGAGAGAGAGCACGGTACAACTAATAGGGCAAATTAATAGGACCGGTGAAATCGATAGTGAGGGTTCAAATACTGGTGGGCACTTTTCTAGATGTTTGAGGAGATTAATAGTAGCTGTATGCATCCTGAGTTGGTGCGAGGACACAAAGTTGTTTAGTAGGGCTTCTTATCCAACTTTATAAATCTATTCAGTTTCTCGTACCAAATAGATTGGGATGAAACAACTTGTTCCTTTTTAGCATCTCTTGCATGCACAGTTTTCTAGATAAAGTTGAAAATACTAGTTTCTTTCAGCTCTGTCTCTGCTATCTCTACTGAGAAGTTGTTTTAACATACGTTTATGATAATAGTTTTACGCCGTGTTCGCTGGTCGCTCGACTGGCGGCTGCTGGCTAGTTGCACCTAGTGTCCGGAGAGAGAGAGAAAGCAGCCGTCCTTCCATTGGAGCGAAAGCAGCCGAAGAAGGAGCCAAGCGACCAGCGAACACGGCCTTAGCTCTAGTAGTAAAGCTGATTTTCAAGGGCAAAACCAACAAAAACTGATTCACTAGTGAAGCTCTACCTATATAATAATATAAGAAAAATTATGTCCTTCCATTGGAGCAAAGAGATATGATACACATTTTATTTGAATTGGTTAATACTGCTGTATTATAATATAGGAGCATTTTCAGCAACTCCCCTTTCTCATCCCTCATTCCTATAAATCTACCATATTAGAGAAGATGATCTAATTTTACTCCTCCAACAGCTCCCCTATATAATCCTCTTTTATTGGTGATCACCAATATATCCTCCATCTCCCCTCATATATAAAGGGTGTCCCAACAGACAGGCAGAAGTACGCCCCTGAGGAGTGGGCACCCCACCCCCCCATCTCGATCCAAACAAACTGTGACGTGATGTGATGTGATCCCCCTTCTCTCCCTCCCCTTCATTACACGCAACGCATCGCATATGCTCCCACAGATTCGCCTCTCCGGCCTTCCTCCTCTGCTGACTGCTGCTATTGCCAACCAACACCCACCTCCCCATCCCCTGCCTATATTAAGCTCGCCGTCGCCAGTGATTCACCCTCCTCTCATTCTCATTCGGTTACACATACACAACACAAAGATCAAGTTGATCTACTGCGATCTCGACGATCAAACAAATTCTTGCAAGACAGATATATCGATGAAGTTCGGCAAGCGGCTCAAGAAGCAGATCGAGGAGAGCCTGCCGGAGTGGCGGAGCCACTTCCTCAACTACAAGGAGCTCAAGCGCCGCGTCAACGCCGTCGTGCTCGTGTCCTCCCCGCCGGCGGCATCGTCATCGTCCCCCCGGGCCGCGGAGGCCGACTTCCTGACGCTCCTCGACGCCGAGATCGACAAGTTCAACGCCTTCTTCCTGGAGCGGGAGGAGGAGTTCGTCATCCGGCAGCGGGAGCTCCAGGAGCGCATCCAGCGGGCGACCGCCTCCACCCACGCAGCAGCAGCCGGCGACGCCGCCGCCATCGCCGGCATCCAGCGCGAGGTGGTGGACTTCCACGGCGAGATGGTGCTGCTCCTCAACTACAGCAGCGTCAACTACACGGGGCTCGCCAAGATCCTCAAGAAGTTCGACAAGCGCACGGGCGGCGTGCTCCGCCTCCCCGTCATCGCCGGCGTGCTCCGCCAGCCCTTCTTCACCACCGACCTCATCTCCCAGCTCGTCAGGGACTGCGAGGCCATGATGGAGGCCGTCTTCCCGCCCGCCGCCGTCTCCGCCGCCAGCAGGGACCTCCACGAGCGCCAGGCGCTCGCCGTCGCCGAGCAGAGCATCTTCCGCAACACCGTCGCCGCGCTGCTCACCATGCAGGAGGTCCGCAGCGGCAGCTCCACCGTCGGCCACTTCTCGCTGCCGCCCATGCAGCCGCTGCCGGAGTCCGACTGGCTCGCCCAGTCCGTCAGTAACACGCCGACGACGTCCACGTCGTCGCCCCTCATCCCCACGCAGTAGCGACTGTTACTTGCTGCTCGATCATCACCTACCTGAGACTGAGAGTACCTGTCGGCAAACGGTCGGTCCTTGCCATGGATGGCCACCACCATATATGGCCTATTTATGCAAGAACGCACCACGCTATTAATCACACTGTGGTGTAAAGTAAATTAAATTAAATTAATTGCAGGCTACCTTTTTGATTACTTTTCTTTTCTGTCACAATACAAATGAATGCCGCAGTGACAGTGTTCTATATACGGCTGAAGTTACGGCTGATGTATAATTATCAGTCCGTAGTATTTCCCCCCTTTTTTTAAAAATTTTAATGAGGTGTCCTTTCTGCTCTTATTTGGCCAATTTTTACCTACTACTTACTAGGACTAGTAACAAGAGTAAATAATGTACTACCACTTATTATTATACTGTAACAACGAAGATCAATAAGCGTTGTTCTTGCAGTGTAGTTTTACCGGAAAATTAAGACCAAGCTGCTGGAAGATCAAACCTTCCTGATCGATTTGGTTACTTCCATTAGCACTCACCTAATTAATGGCATTTGGCTGTTCTTCGTAGCTATCTCAAATATATTGATTTGGTTACTTTCAGGAAGAAAAAGAAAAGAAGAAATAAATATAGCAATTTGTGAGTAAAGAAGCTTGTGTGATTGTTTCTGTACTTCAGACAACAAAGACCGCAGCTTTTTGATATACTCCTACAAATATATTACCTTGACATGACTTGAGCAACAAATCTCATGGATCTCTGGTGTCGGAAAAATAAAATTAAAGTAATGACAGTTAGGCTTAAGAAAGAGCTACTGAGCTAATGACAAAACTACAATCGGGTATCCAGGTCCACTTGAGAGACTAGCGAGGGAGCATGGAGGAGAATCCTACGGCTGCTAGAGTAAAAAATAAATTAAGTTCACGGTGGTTCTCCAACTGCGGCAATTAGAAGCGGTCTGTCTATGGCGGCCGTCGGTTAGTTTGTTTTATATGAGGCGGCTGTTTTGACACGACCGTTTATGTTAATGAAATATTCATCATATTCGTTTGTCTTATTAATTAGTTTTATCAGCCGCTCGAATAGTATTTTTTTTCGTAATAAACTAGTCAGGTTGTCTTATCAACCGACTTATATGACCAGTCGAACATCTTGAATAAGAGAAACTAGGAAACCGTTTTCTGTGAGCGCATCCCTCCATTACTAGAGGCGGCATCTCTAAGTGTCTAACTCGATCTCCTGTCTCTGAATAGTGAAAATCGACACTGTCTAACAAGGACTAGTGCGTGGTGCATAATAATGCTCGTATGTATATATATGTGCAAGAAAACCGACAGAATGCGTTTTCGGAAACAAGAGAACGCTCAGCAGCTCAGCAGCTTCCCGGCCGGCGAGCCAAAAGGTGGCAGTGCAAGACTGCAAGCGCAAGGAAGACGAGAGCTCATCTTATCTAGACGACAGCGGACAGCCGACAGGTAACGAGTGGTGACGAAACAACACCGAACAAAAACCTTTGGACGACGACGACACCACCGTACGTTGAAGTGGTCACACTGTTTCCGATAAGTCAACCCGCCATTTAAAAGCTAACAATTTCTGTAATTAATGCCTCATGACAATGTATCTAAACCATATGATCGTTATGTAAGCACAGGCAGGCAGGCAGGTAGGCGCGTTATAAGAGTAGGATCCGCTCCATCCAACCGAATATACCATACGTGGTGGTAGTGGGCTAGCTGTTTGAACAAGAAGAAAAATGCATGCTGATGCCAGGTTTATCAGTCATTCTAATAATATTTTTCTCTCACACTAAATCAGTCGGCTTATCTTATCAGTCATCTTATGTACAACAGAACACGCCGTGATGTTTAATTTGTCTTAAAATAGATGCCATGCCAAATCAAGACCAGAGGCGTCGATCGTTATGGGTGTATAGTTCATTAATCATTCATAATCTATATGAAGTATTACTCTTTTCATACAGTATATGCATATATCAACTATCAGCATGCAGTCCCCTCCTTTCGTTTTCCTCTCTTTGTCGTATGGAAAGGAAGATGACAAGAATATTCTTTCAGAAAGGTGGCTAAGGCTAACAACTAATAGACGTGCAGAAAGAGAGAGAGACGAGATGGCAATGTCTGCTGCTCTAATAATGGACACTGGATATTCCTCACGAAATGCCGAAACTGAATGCAGAGCTAGGGGCATGGGGCCCTTACATTCCACACCATCACGCTGTGGAGAAAGGCGGGAGAGCATGTGAGTTTGAATGCTACTCTGCTAGAAAAGGACTTGTTGCTTGGCAGTGTAAACAAATGCAGACAGAGGCACCAGAGCCGCCCCCCTCCCCCTCCCTGTCAGTCGTCAACAAGAGAGGAGCCCAGCAACATCTCCATCGCCTTCCAGTTCTTGATGTTGCTTGTACTATGGATCTCGGCCTCTCTCACTCGCTTTGGAAGAAAACAGAGTAACAGACCATCTGACAAATCTGAAGTCCTGGTCTAAACGCCTCACCCTCCCCTTACACTTCAGTTTTGAGAAACAGTCTCTCCATTCCCACTAAAAGCTATGTGTTTTGTATCTATAAAAATCAAAACCTTACTGTTACTAAACAGAGGCCCTAACAAAGCCAAGAGGAATCTGGTAGTCTCATGACAAGGCTATAGGACTTGGAAAAATTCTAGGAAGCTCATATGATCAAGTAGAAGTAAGAGCAAATCAAGAAAGGCCTTGCAGACCCCGGAAGATAAATTTCAGCTGAAGATCGTGTCTGAAATCCTACTTGAACTGAAAATAACATCTTCTGATCTTTGTGCTTGTGCCATGCTTGGTCACACAAGTCACCTTCAGCAATATGTAGTCTATCTGCAACAAGTAAGCACGTTCTCCCCACAATAGAAGCCCATTAGAAATCTCGTCTCATTATTATTAGCTTCACCAAATGAAAAGGAGAGGTGTAATGTTAAACGCAAAAGCATGGTCAATTAAGTCGCCAGCAAAGACGTACTGCGAGGGACACTTCAAGAGCATATGCTTATGTTTATGCCGAGGCGATAACCCCTTTTTTGTTCTTGTTGACACAGATGGATAGTGTAAGAAAGTCAGTGGCGCCTCCTGATTGATTAGTTATAAGTACGAGTGAGCCCATCTTATCCTGTATTCCCTTTTTGTAAAGCAGCGAATTACGTAGAGCATATGCGGCCAATTGATCTCACTCCACTGCACTACCCTGCCACCTGACAATTGCTGGCCAGATAGCTTAGCTTTATTATATATTTTATTATCTATGAAATGGAAGAGAATCAAAATATGACATTGATTAGTCATCCACCGCGTCAACGGAACAGAGAGACTCGCCGTCATCCACATAAGCGTCAACGGACTACATCCTGATGAAATGCATCCCGACCTCCCAAGGGGGACCTGTGTGGCAATTCTACCATTGCAGTTATTGTAACCCATGGCAAGAGATTCTAGTAGGGACGAATCTAGAAAATAAAGGTATCCCAGTCATCTTCAAAGAAGCCGGTGAAATATGATGTTTTATTAGGATTATTGAACTAAATAAATCCTTAATGTACAAAGGATTAACAAAAATCATTGGGGTCGGCAGCTTGTTTGTATGTTTTCTCAAATTTGAAAAAAAAAAAAAAAAAACTCGATCTGCAGTGGCTAGTCAGCCTCGGGTATTTCGGCCTAAGAATGAGATTTTTGCACGTAGATCGAGAAATCCCCTAAACCTCAGCCCTCCTATACACAACGGCACCGTAACTACGTGTTTCTCAAATTTGAACCCTTGTTTGTGTGTTTTCTCAAATTTGAACCCTTCGCTCAACCAAAGAACATATTTGTCAGAGGCTTCTTTGTTCGTTAGCTTCTGTTTCCAAGGTCCAGGAGCCCTATGTCTTCGGCTTGAATCTTTGTTTTCTCTGTTCGGGTTTGAATGGGTCTTAAATATTCAGTGACAGTTCCACATTATCTCCCCCATGTATTTCTAAGCTTTAAGAAGTCCATAAGTCGAAGCCCATTCAAGCAGCATTTTATGCCCATTATTGTTATATGAGTTATGGGACTTGTGATCTGAAACCAACATACTCCCCCTTTTCTTTTTGGTGGATTACTAGTTTTTTGCTAAAGTTGCCAATAGACACGCTTGTCTTATCAGCCGGGCTTATTAACCGTTCGAACAATACTTTTCTCTCATAGCAACAAGCCAGGCTTGTTTTATCAGCCGATTTATATGACCAGCCGAACACCCCCTGCTGATAGCTGATTGGTACTACTGTTAAGATCTTACAGTTGTTTTTCTCAAAGTACTTTGCTAAGCTGTATGCACATCATGAACGTTTTCCCTTGGAATAAATAATTTACTCCAATTCACTATTCTTAAGGCATTTATTTGCATGTACTAGACTGCTAGTGGATTGTGTATTTGTGTTTGTCTTGTCCAGTTGAGTCATCAATCTTGCATGCCAATCCTCAGTGGTTTAAATAGTTCCTAGCAGTAGGCACGGTAGTTGTGTACTGCTTGGTTCTGGAGCTAACCCATGGCCAATCTTCAGTTCTGTATGCTACAAAGTTTATTAGGTTCACTTACAGATCCTTCGCTCTACTTTTGTGAATTTACGACAAGAACCACCACAGATATTCTATCTGAATCTAAGCTTTGGACTTCTGCTGGAATACTGATGAGCTGACTTTGTTGCAGAAAACTGGATCATGAAGGAACCGAAGTTGAGTAAAAAGCACCTTGTTGTAGTTTTCATTACTGTCTGCACCAACATGATACCAGCAATTATGTGTTTTGCTTTGGACAGGTTTGCTGCAAAATGACTGCATTTGTTGCCTGAAAGATGATTTGTTTTGATTTTTTTTGTGGAACGTTGGAGTTATGTATGTTTTCGAAGTCCTCAGAGCCGAAGTTAACTTAGTTTGGGAATCTTCAATGCATTTTTTTTTGGTGATAAGTTGGCATTAGGCGTACAAGAAATGTACAACCTATGTATAATATAATTTGATTTGCTTGATAGTTCTTACAATGGTGCTAGCTGCTAGGTCGTCTGAAGGCAGCATACCTGTGAGCAGCATGTGTTCCGAGCCTGAGCTGCTGCTTGGTGCCCATTGGTTTGATTTTGATTTTTTTGCGTAACAGAACAAATGATTTGTAATAAGCAGTTACAGACATTCAAGTTTTACACACAGGGATTTAAACAAACTTATCCTAATAAATCTTTACAATCATGAGGAACAGTCCTACTTCTCAGACAAGGGACAAGGAACAAGCACAAGCATAAGAGCCTATTTGGTAAACTTCTTGTAGCTCATAGGAGTCTTTTTTCTCTCCCATGAAACGAACTGGAGCCTGAGCGGTACATTAGCATGTAGCTGACTGAAGCCATGCCAGAGAATGTAATGACAGTTAATGGTACTCCCTCCATTTTTTTATTAAATGCCATATTAGCTTAGTCCTAAATCAAACATATGTATCTTTGACCATTGATTCAAAAAAATTGTATCATTAGATTTATGTTTTTAGATTCATTATGAGAAGTACTTTCATAGTATAAATTCATAGGATATAGGAAAACGGCTGGTCAATGAAAGTAATGTTTGGCCCAAGACAAAGGCAATGTAAGATGTAAACAGAACATTCCCTGAGTTAACACAATTGTGGCATATTCCCAGGAGCAAGCATGCAGTGCACAGTCCCACCAAAACGACAAGCTCATATCCAGACAACACATTCACATGGCATCCCATTCAATACATTGAATGCATTTACGATTACTCTAGAAACTGTAACGTCCCGCCTCCTCGAGGCCGGGCCCGCTTACATCTGGTAGCTTTAATAGGATCAATACTGCCCTCACAGACCAACACTAGTCTTTTCTGCGCACTTTGTCCCCACTCATGCGCACCCAAGAAGAATTTCCTGGTCGGTCACCCATCCTTAGATTTCTCCAAGTCAAACACGCTTAACTTCAGAGTTCTTTGGAAGTGGACTTCCAGAAAAGAAGTCACAACTTGTTGGTATGAGTATCATATTAATCCTATTAAACCCTGGGCCTGGGTGTTACAAAAACAAGCGACATTTGTTTCTTTCAGACATCCGTCACATTGGCCACTCATCAAACAGACCCATCAACATTATTTTTCTTAACAAAAGAGGCTACAAGCAGTGCTGCAAATAAGATCTAAAACACAGCTCAGACACTGATCAAAATACCAATGTTTGCTCAAGCTCAACCCTCCCTGCAGGAAAGGTCTCGGGAAAGCTATCATGACAACATGACAAGGACTGAGCTATGCTTTCGTAGCAGCATCGTAGAATCTCAATCTAGCAACACCCTTGTATCTCTGAATATGTGATGAAGAACAGATTATACTAGAAATCAGTTCAAAAGAAACTTACAGTGTTTCTGTTTAGCAATTTTCCTAGTGTTGTGAGCCGTACTTTTGACATGTTATTTCATTTCTTGCAAGCCCATGAACGAAAGCAAAACAGCTCCCAAAATGCAAATAGAATGGGTTCAGTAATAACAACAGCGTAATAATGCCAGATGGGCACAACCCGTTGCCTCATTCAGGACTAGAGAATGGTGCTCCTTGTCAATCAATGGAAATAACCAAGGACCTGCCCACCCACGTTCTGCCTGATTGCTTCCTCATGATCCAAAACACCATTCGGAGTAGTAATCACAACATAGCCCCACTGCAAAGAAAATCAGACCAAATAAACAGGATATGCATTAGTGATACCATGCTGACTGCATGTCAAATGTATGCTTCAGATCTAAAGCTAAACCAAGAGAACATAACAGTCCAACGGATAAGTATAGGTTTATATACACACCAACCCAACTGTAGAGCACATTGTATGGGAACAGGTGAGGAAAATCTGAATGGAGTATGCTCTAGTTCTGAAACTAAACTGGGAGGCTATAATCATCCAAGGGACATTACAGGTCTATGGACAAACCTAGCACACTGGAAGCAGCACGGGGTATCGAAAACAGCACGAACAATAGGCAGCCATATCAGTTAGCTATCTGACATGACATTATCAGATTATGTGGTTTTGCCCAACTTCCAATTCAAAACTGAAATTTTGACTGTAGTACTTTTTTCTAGGAAGCCAAAAAAACAAAAAGAAATGAAGGAACTAACAGGACAAATGTCCATAAATATGAGTAAACAAGATACCTGCCGTGTTGGGAGCATCCGAACTCTGTATTGTTCAATTTCCTTAGCTCTCAGGTCTTGCCTGTAAGTAAGAGCTTTGCAATCTTTAATACGTCCATGAAGCTCCACATTAATTTTCCCAACTCTATGTGGATCAATGACCTCGAAGTTTTTGATATACCCTGCAAAGCATCAACAAAATTCATAGACGCATTTGTTTAGATTTTAGAACAACAAACCGTACTGCATAAAGAATACTGTCTAGATGCAAAATTTTCAGAAAATTGGCTTGCAGGCAGTACGCATAATAAGCCATTAAAATTGGGGGAAAGCATCAAAGTACTCGATGCCACCTTGTGCTCATTGAGCTCTGCAAACGAATGAAGGAAGACAAAACACTATTTAGAAAGTCAGGAGGTGTTTGGTGGAAAATATAATCGCTAACATCTGGTGAATGCGCACGCGCTTTGCCAACCCACGTACTACTGAAGAAGCAAACTTCGATTATCGACATGACGGAATCAGTCCCCTTTTTGCCTTAACCCCTAGCAGCACGTGACTCGCAAGCCACCATTACACATCATTCTCCTAGGAATGGATTCATTACTTTGTTAACGACTCAGAAGGTGTGTTTCTTGGGTAAATCGGGCGACGAGATGAGATTGGGAAAGGGAGACGCGGCAGCACGCTATGCAAGCCTGTAAGGAAGGAGGGTTCGGCTGCTACCTAGTAGGAGGCGGAGTACTACCTCGGTGCTTCATGATGTTGAGGAAGGAGACCATGACGCCGGAGATGGGCTGGAGAAGCGCCGTCGCATTCCCTCGCCGCTCTGCGTTGACCATCGTGCGCAGAGCGTCGTTGAGGATCCGCCGCCCCATCGCTGAGTCCGGAGGTTGGATCTCCTCCACTCCCTGACAGCAAGCGCCGGCGCCGCCTCCCTTTCCGCTTCCTCTCCCTTAGCAGTCGCCCGCCGCCGGCGCTCGCGATGGATTAGGAAGAGACGAAGAACTGACTGAGGGCACGCTGCACGCACGCACTCGTAGACATGGGCCGAGCGCTCTAGGCAGGCCAAAAGCCCATGTTTGAGCCGGAGCAGCCGTGGAGGGCCCAAATAGATCTTCTTGTTCACCGTTATCCAGAAAACTGATTTCGTAGAAAACAAAATTAGCTCCAACGATTTGGCGTCGTATTATGAGTAATGGAGAGTGCTTCCATGTTTAAAAAAAAAATAGCTCCATCAAACATTTTAAAAACCCTTTTTTTAAAAGTTTTTTCTCTATTCCTCAAAACCTCCCCTCAATCCTCCTCGTACAAAGGAGAAAAATCTCAATCCCCTTTTTTTCGTCGACTGCAAAGCGCTCATTTGCTCATTTGCTGGTAAAGGGCCACAATTAAAGTCGCCACGCAGGGCGCCGCATGGGCAAGGAAGCAAGCTCTGGCCACACCGAGTGACGCACGAGCGAGGACACGAGACGACTACACCGGATTTCTTCATTCTACTGCAGGAGACCAGGAGCACTCTCCTGTAATCTAGAACTCTGTTTTCTGGCTTTCCTATAGCAAATTTTAAGGTAAAAGGAGAACTCTGTTTTCTCGCTTTCCTATAGTAAATTTTAAGGTAAAAGGAGAAAAAGATTCAGGGGAGATGCTCTAAGATTGAGTTTTTAGATGGATGATAGTTAAGACACTAGCTAGACTACTTGTCACACGTACGCCACGTATGACGCAGAATCAAGAGATAATTGGGCCCAAAAGCCCAGAAAAAGAGAAAGGCGGCGACGTGGGCCGCAGCCACCCCAAACCCTAGGGATCAAGGGCGCCGCACGCCGCACCGCAGGGCGCCGCGGGGAGGCGCCCCCCCCCCCCGCCCACGCCCATGTCCACGTCTTAATTATCTTAATTAATATTTATTTATTAGAGATATTTTGAGATATTAGTTGAATTTGTAAAAAAGGAAGGATCGGTTGATAAGATTCCTTACCTTTTAGAGTCCAATCGGGACTATAAATATAGGAGGATTGTAACCACCAATCCACCCTCCCCGCTGCGTGTGTCACACTACTAGCTGGGGACCAAATCAGCTAATTTTTAGCACCTAATTGTCAGCTCTAATTGGCCATAGTTAATGCAGAAGCCTGATGAACCTGTTAGGAGTGAAGATGGAGGACCTGCTCAGGGGTGCATGTATGCCACTCTGCTCTTCCGTAGATTCTACTTGCAAAGCAGTGCTAACAAAAGTTTTCATGTCTTGTTAAATTTGGTTTGTTTCTTTTGCAAACTTGAGATTCCTTTGCAGCATCGCATTTTCCTGGATTTATCCAGGATTTAATGGCGCTATGCTTTTTATGGTAAGCGACGTGCACTGCCAATAAGGTGCAAATTATTTGATAAGGTGCTCATTCGTGGTACTCTGGATGACTCTTTTTGGATATGGCATCAATAAGGTGCAAATTATGATAACCATTCGTGGTACTCTGGATGACTCTTTTCTACAGTCTAATAGAGGACCATCTCTACACTGAACTTGCCAAAGAGTACATCCAGAACTATGGCATTGTGGCCTTCAGCAAAATCTGTAAGTTGTCTTGGACATTGTTCGTGAGAACGAGACACCTGCTTCATTACTATTTTAGCCCTTTGTGATAGTTGTTATGCAAAATTTAGAGTGCAGAATATTCATATTAGCAGTAGTTTCCTATGAATTATGTTGTTTCCGACAAGTCTATATGGCTGTGAACTGACTAAGCTCACACAACCAGTACTTGAGGAGCATATTTGGCCTAGGTTTAGATTCATTTTGGGCTTGTTTATGTGTTTTCTCAAATTTGAGCCGTTCTCCATTTAGCGGAGTACCTATCTGTCAGAGGCTTCTTTGTAGGTTAGCCTCCGTTTGCAATGTCCAGCATCCCCATGTCTTTAATTTGGCTGTTTTGGTTTGAATGGGCCTTAAAACATTCAGTCACAGCTCCACAGAATTTCCGACATGTATTCCTAAGCTTTAACAAATCCATAAGCTGAAGCTGATTCAAGCAGCATTAAAGCCTCTGGATCTTGAGGAAAGTATATATAATCGGAATGTAATTGACTCAGTTAATGGTACAATGTGGTCTCAGGACAGCCTCTTGATCATAGACTAACATAAGTTCTTCTCGAGTTTTCGTTGACTAGAATTTTAGGTTATTATACAATCCATGTTTGGCTCAGATATAGCCACGACGTGTGAGAGCTTAAGTATTTTTTTTATTCCGTATAAAGTATACCGTTGCTTGGGATGCACTTTGCCCACCTTTTGGCTAACCTGAAGCCTGAAGTGCCGGGAACTTGCTTCCGGTCCCATTGCCAAAGCAGGCTTGTAATCAGATTTCCTCTTCTGGCAACACCGATTGCTCTAGTATCGATGCTGCCTTACCTACATTCCCATAAATGTTTTTCATTCTCTCCCATCCTCAATTTCTTTTGGACACTGAAAAAAATACTACAAAATAATTTGTTTTGCTAAATCTTGAATCTTTTGATTCTATTAACAAACCATTGTAAAATTTTGCTAAATCCCAAGATCTCTTTTTTCTAATACACCCTCCTGCTGCAAATTTTACACTGAAAAATCATTTTGTAGGCTTTTCTAGATATAGTAACAAACTTTTTTCTATTGCCATCTAGATACATAATAAAAATTGTATATTTATATATATTTATATATATATATTTTTTTATGCAATATATATACATAATATAAATATATATATATATATATATATATATATATATATATATATATATATATATATATATATATATATATATACCTTGAAAAAACGGAATGAATTATTCTGCAAGATGGAAAGATGCACTGTTGCTGTTTGCGAGGCTTGGCACTTTGGGAGGACGAAATCCATGCCTGGATGGGATGCCGCAGGTTTATTTCCTCAAGTTTAGTGTTTTCCTTAATCTCTCTGCTAGAAGCTAAACGCCTCCCTTCCCACCCCACAGTCAGGGGCGAAGTCAGGTCTTGGATGAATTAGATGAGTGGGGTCACTAAAATTAAATAACAATCATGTATAGTAATAATGCTTTCATTTTCAAAATCTACCGAGGTCAACTGACCCCAATAACAATTAACAAGCCTTGGATCCGTTTCTGCCCCACACAAACATGGAGAAATGGATGGAGTATCACATGAGAATACATTGTAAGACAGCCGTATCCATACAATTTATAGAAGTTAAACCTCAATGAGCATATGATAATCAATGATTGAAATCTCAATACACGTAATCCAGAAAATGACTGAGAGAATACAGTGCTGGAGTCAGAAAGTTTTAGGAGCCCATCAATTTTCACTAAGCAAATACCTAGAAAAATACAGTGTTCCACAAAAAAAAATCTTTACACTTCGATAATAATAAGCCCGGTGTAACCGGGCAGTAGCTCCACGCCTCCACCTCTAAGAGAGAATATATTACATCCTGAGGGCTGAGGCATATAGGGATGGATGTAAATTAATTAATCAGGGCCACGTGAAAACCGAACTGTATAAAAATGTAATCGAACATTTATCTAGCCCAACTATACGTGGCACAAAATATATTTACAAGCCCACATAGGGGGGAAATTGAGATTCTTGTCACATCAAAAAAAAAAAAAAAGAGATTACACAATTTCCACAGTGCAAGCAACTCAATATCTTGGCTTGCAGGGGCCCTTTTAGTTTCTCCATCTTGACCCTATACCAAGGACCCCTCATTAACATTGACATTTTCTTGATTCCAGTCGTCTCATCACCAATTCACCATGATTTTTCACTTTCATATCTCTAAAACGATGACTGCACAAGGAAAAAAAAAGGAGAAAAATTCATCTTCAGACACAGAATTGTGACGTTAATTACCCATCATCGATGAGATGTATTCCCTCTATTCTAAATCATAAGTCATTATAATTTTTTTGAAGAGTCAAAGTATGTCAAGTTTCATCAACATTATGTATAGGATTACAAAGATTTATAATATCAAAAGGTATACTATAAAAATATAATTAATAAAAATTAATAATATTTATTTAGTATCATAAATGTTATTATTATATTATATAAATCTGGTTAAACTTGAGATGTTTTGACTCTTTAAGAAAATTGCATTGACTTATAATTTGGATGGAGGGAGTGCATTGAACTTACATTCAGAATCTGTTCTGTCCCATCTGCAGCTCTCTTCCTTCTCCTCTTGGCAACCACAGCGACGATCACCTCGCCTCTTCCCCTTGCTGTTTCCATCCTCCAAGAAGTACTTCCTCGACGTTGCCGACTCGTTGCCCGACCTGGCATTCCTCTTCTTCCCAATCACCGTTCGAAAGAACTGTAAAGATAGTCCATCATCAGAGGGCATTTATATTGATCAGAGACACCAGATGGACATGGTTGAATGAAGCAGCTAGCTAGCTGCATTGTGTTAATTATGTCTGGCGATCATTCGCACACGTACGCCTACCTTCTCCATTCTTGATTCTACTGGATCCTTCAAGCTCCGAGGCGGCGGCGCCGAGAACGAGAAGCCGCCATTGCAGGCGAAACATCTTCTTGAGCAGGAACTTGAACGACCTCTGCTTGATGCCGCTGCTCCCGCTGTCGAGCAGGTCCCTGGCCCTGGTCAGTATGATCTTGGTGTCCGGCGAGAGGTCTCCTTCTTCCTGGCCGCCGCACTCGCCGCCGAGCTTTGTCGTCGCCGTCGTCGTCTGGACCCTCCTGTCCACCTCCAGGCAGGACGGGCAGTTGAGGAACCTGTCCAGCGGCGGCCTGTCCTCGCCGGCTGCAGAGCCACGGGCGCTGGACTTGGACTTGGCGCGCCGCAGGAGCATGGCCAGCGCGTCCTGGAGCTTCTTCACCTCCTCCACGGTGAACTCCGGCAGGTCCTGCTCCTGCGCCTGCGCCCGCGCCGATGGAGGCTCCTCGTTGCCGAACGTGCCAATGGACAGGAGGCCGGCCTGAGGCCATGGCTCGCCGTCGAGATGCTTCTCTGATTCATGAATGATCGTCTCTTGAGCTCCACCACCTAGCTCAAGTGCAAGAAATGTACGCACGTTTAGCTCCAGTGCTGATCACACAAGCTGCTGCAAGTGGAACGCGATGAGAGAGTTAATTACCACGATATGAACTGGTGGCGGCGGTTGCGCCATGATATGAACTGGTGGCGGCGGTTGCGCCGTCAAAGATTCTGTTCTCCGTCGTCTTCCCATGGAACCTGCTCTGCATCCAGTTGATGATCTGCAACCATGCAACAACCAACAATTAAGAATACGTACATACCTGTAGTTAAGATCCAATCGTACGATCGGTCATGAGCGAGTGCTTGCTTAATTTCCCTATAATAATGCTAGTGAAATTTTACTTACCCCCATTGTTGTCTTGTTCCAAGAATCTGTGAGCTTAGATTCGCCAAAGAATGGAGTTGGGGCGGGAAGCCACTGGGCTATGGCGATATATAGGAGTTAGATTCAGGGGGTTCTCTGGTTGGTCCCAGAGAGAGGCCCTTTTGAGTATGTTCTCACCAGGCCAATGGGAAGTGAGAGCTCTCTGAGTGAGCAAGCTAGTGAGCTAGTTTGGTCCCCTGCCTAGGGGAGGATTAAGCTTAAATAGCTGGAGATTAACATGCCATCGCTAGTAATACTTGATGTATAAAATTGGCAATTAGTGCGGATGCTTGATGTATAAAATTGGCAATTAGTGCGGATGCTGCTACTTGGCATTGCAGCAGCGTACTTACAGTACATTCTAGTGCCAAATGGAATAGACAGATTTGCTTGGAGTTTAAGAAAGCACACTCTAGTGCCAACTATCATATTAATTTTGTTTTGGGCGTTTTTTGTGATAAAACTGGGACCAGAGTGTGCATTTGATTGTGATCATAGAAGAGCCAGGGTAGTGATTCCATACTTTTCAGACATGTTCATGAGCAGCTGGCCTTAAAAAAAGAAGACTAATCTGCAAAAGCCGAACCCATAGCCTTACCTTAGGCCCAAAATAGTCTCTAGCTCAAACTTACATTGCCTTTAAATTATAAGATCCTTTTGGTTTTTTTTGAATTCCAAATTATAAAATGCTTTGGGTTTTTTATAATTTGAAGAAGTTTTTACTGTACATGACAAAGCATTGACATAAAATACTATGTCTAGATACATAAAAAAAGTAATAAAACTCACTTGCAACATATCAAGAAAGTCAGAACGTTTTATAATTTGGAGTGGAAGGAGTATTTTAATAGCAAAGGTCTTTACTAGATGACTTAACCTTACATGCTGTTAACACATCAATGCAAATAGAGGATTAAAAAATTTTCAGTGGAAAAAAATAAGCAATTGATCCCTTGCCCAAAGGTGCGCAGACATTATCATACAACATACATATATATGGTGCATTGGGAATTCAAATAGTTTGTCCTTCATTATTAGTGATAATTAGTTGTTCATGTTGTTATCTCTAATCAATGCCCTATTAGTGTAAAAACAAATGATGGATGATAATGTGTGGTGTGTTTAGCACACTTATGACAATTACTTATTATAACAAATAAAGGTTATGAACAATTAAATATAGATATGACATTTGTTCAAAATATAATATATCAAATGACCAGATGCTGTGTCGATGAGTGACCGGAAGAAAGCCAAAATTCATATATTCTATTTGTGGATAATTAAACAAATGTTCTAGTGGTATCATCCAACAATATTACAATTTTTTACCAAACATGGCGCCCTATGTTCAAACCATCTATTCCTCTTTTATTTAACTAGCTAGAGAGTACGTGCCTATTTAGTTATTTAACTCCAAAAAAAGTTAAAAACAGAAAGTACACGTTACTAGGAGCCTAACAAAAATAGATTTACTATTTTTGGACAGTTCTATAAATATGTATTGAATTTGCAAGTTTATAAACATTTGCAAATAGGTTGGAAGCCTGGGTGACTTACCTGGGAAAATGTATTGCCTAAGAGTTATCTGGAATTTCAATGAAATTTGCCTCGTGAGGCAAGTAAAGAGATGGTCTGTTTGGTAGGAAGCCTGTGCCTAACAAAATTTAATAAAGAGAGAATATGTTTTTCCATGTGTGTACAACGTTAATATCATTTGGACAATATACACCATCATAATATAGAAAATTAATATAAACCAACACCTTTTAGAAACTAAATAATACATAAAAAATATAATAATTTTAATATTTTTATAATTTATACTATAATTAAGGAACATATAAAAAATATAGCAAAGAATTGTGATTACCGATGATGTTAAGATAAATTCAAAAATGGAAAATGACTTTACTTTACCGATGAACTACTAGCAAGATTAAAGAATATAAAACGGAAGAGAAAGCAATATGTAACTATCCGTGAAAGATTCCGCGGCTTCTCATATCCCCCACTACAACACATTGTTTTATTTTTATTTTTATTTTTTGTCAGTTTTTTTTTCCTTTAGGCAAAAATCCATCGCACGATCATCAATTGTTAAAAAAAAGTCCATGTATGCCCTTTCACCATATCGTCCTCAAGCCGGCACACAAACGCTGAGATCATCACGATTGTTAAGAAAAGTCCTCCCTACATATAGAACAATTTTATATCGGACTCCTAAATCTTCTTTGTCGTGTCCTATTTGCCACCATATTTAAAACATGATATATATTGTCTTAAAAACAAAAGACTATCCATTGTAAAATTCACTAGTTCTACCATTTAGATCATAGATTTTCCTAATTTTGAACAATTTTAAAAATAACTTTAAAGTTATTGATTTGTCTTTTTATATAGATAGATGCGTATACCATACCCAAAAACACCATATATACAAACTTTAGGCCTATTATCATTACAAGTTTGAGGAACTCTATTTCACCACAACATATAGGCGCGACCAAATGAGTGATTTGTACTACTAATGTGCCGTAATATTCTAGGCAACACATTGATGTAGCCAGGCAGGCAAGTAAGTGACCAGGCAAAACTACTCCAGGGTGAAAGCCAAACATGCTCTTAGTAATGATATATCTCAACAAGTTTGAAGACCTAAATAGATGATTTGCATGTTTAGGACCACGATGACATGCCGGACAAGTTTGTGCGCCTAAATGAGTTATTTGCATGTTTAGGAATAAAAATGACATGGATGAACAAGTTTAAGAATCTAAACAGACGATTTGCAGTTTTAAGGACCAACATAACACAACTGAACAAGTTTGGGGACACCAAAATTAGTGATTTGCGAGTTTAGAACTGAGATGACATAGCCAAACAAGTTTAAGACTTAAACGAGTGATTTACGAGTTTAAAAACCGGATAACATAGTCCAATAAGTTCAAGGACCACTAGTAGCTTTGTTTATTTTTGCATCTTTTCCTTCCCCAAGGTTTTAAATCCTCTCTCATTTAGCTTTCTTCTCCCAAAAGCATGCCATAGTGGTGGGGGCTATATGCAAAAGCAACTTGTAGATGAATAACTTCCGTCAATCGTATGAAAAAAGCTATAGCCGGAGATAGCAAAAATATAGCCGGAGATTTAAAACCTTGATCTCAACATGAGATAAGGATTCTCTGCATAACGTGCTCACTTTTCTGTGCTGCGGCCCTTCCTTATACGAGTCAAACCAATGTGCCTCCATATCGGTGCCCTTTCCCGACCCTTTTGGCTCCTCCATATGTTCCCTTTGGCGTCAACGGTGGCGGCGTGGATCTAGACAGATCATCTTCCCCTGCCCTCCTTTCCAGATTCGGTGAGCTCACCTCTCTCTCTCTCTCTCTCTCCCAACTTTGGCAAGCTTATTAGAAAAAGAATAAGCCCCCGGGGAGGTAGGCAGGCTAACAGTGGAGATGGTGGAGGGCGGTTTAAAGGACCTGAAGCATGAATGATGCTAGGTTGGGGGTACATGCCGCTATTGACATGAAGGCTCAGCCAGAGCTCCATAGCCAGAGTTCCAGCTGAGTCCTAGTGTGTCAGTGGCGGGGGCGAGTGCAAGAGGAGGAAGATAAATAGTGGCTACTTGAGATCCATCCTTCAGATGTTGTAGTATATATAAATAGAAGCTGGATTCGAAGAGTTTCAAAAATAGCAATTTCTTTATTTTTGCGAGGAGTATAACTACTTTTCTGTGTGCGGCAGTAGATTGTACGAGTCAAACCAGCTTCCATATAGGTGCCTTTCCCGAGTTATGACACATTTAGGAGGGGAAATTGTGCGATGTGAGACGGATCATTCTAACAGCTTCCAGATCGGCGCCTTTTCCTATAGCTGTGATAAGCGCGATCATCCAGTGATTATTTTACGATTGATATGTTGATACATACTATATATATCGATGAGAGGTTTTAGAAAATTTATTTAAAAGGATTCAAATATTGAAGAGAGACACTAGTGATTGCCCCAGTGCGTTTTTGACGCATGCGCTGATGTATGCACGCACAGCCCTTTTCACCAAAACACGCAGCACCACCGCCACCACACCGTTGTTAATTGATACTACTATAATAAGAAGAAGAAGACAGCCTATCGGAATTTAGGGCATGTCAAAAATCCTAAACATTCTTAAGAAGCTCGGTCTGCCAAATTGAAGCCTGCAGCAGAGTATTATAATTTGCCCAAAACACAGCCGACAGCATATGCTAGCCTTTGCACCAGGTTGCAACAAAATTGCTTTGAAAACTCTAGTATAATAACGAATGCCTCTTGGAAATGCTCCCCTTCGTCTCAAATTATGTGATTCTTAACTTTCTTCTGAGAGTCAAAAACATCTCAAATTGAACTAAATTTATATAATAAAATTATAGTATTTATGATATTTCTTAATTAATTATATTTTTATAGTTTATCTATTTGATGTCATAAATCTTTTGAATACTTTCTATATTTTTTGTTACACTTGAAATGCTTTGATTCTCAAATAAAGTTGAAACTATTTATAATTTATTTAGGATGAATGGAGTATCAAATATGTGGAATCTAGAACATCTGGCTCCTCCAAGCTTTATTTCCCACGGAACAACTTGATGATCAGCCTAATTGCATTGACTAATTCAATTTGAATGATATATAACCCCCTGTTCCTACACGACACGAAACAACCATGTTGATGATCAGCCCGTTTAATTGCATTTTTTGGATGATATAATCCGACTATTCGCTAAACGAAGTGATCAACCGTATACCACTGCATGTAGGCTAACATTGTATATAACTGACTAACTGGACACCTATTGATATTTGCCTCCCAATAAAGTTCTGTAGATTAATGGTTCAATATGGTAAACTACAACATGGGAATAAGAAACATGCATGCATGCATGCATGGGCCAGGGGGTACTTTTTGTAGCTAGCTAGGAAAGTGAAGGAATGAAAAAAGAAAGAATTTGGAAATAGCGATGATATGCATGAAGGATTTTTTTCCATGATACGGATACCCTCCATTTCAAATCATAGTGTTCCAGTTTTATCCTAAGTTGAACTTCTCTAATATTGACTAAGTTTATAAAAAAATTGCACCAATCAATATTTAAAACATCAAATTAGTTTAATTAAATGCTTAATTCATAAAATATATTTTGATCATGTAATTATTTGAACATGTAGATGTTGTTAATACATTATTTTAAAATATATTAGTTTGACATTAGAACATAGCCAAAGTAAACTATGTTTTGGAACGGGTGAATCATTATACTAGACCTCGTCCATGCATGCTATAAATTCTCCACCACCTAGTCTATGTCTATCAACCCATGCATCTGGATAGCCCAAATTTTACCTCTGTCCCTCAAAGAATGCCCATTTTTATTTTTTGAGGAGTCATTGAATCTTAGGTTTGATCACATATATATGCAAAAGTGAATATTTATTAATTGAATGATTAGATGAATTATGAAATATATTTTCATAATTAATTTATTCAGAGGTATAAATATTGATGATAATTTCTATAAATCTAGTCAAAACTTAAATACTTAAAGTTTCTAGTCCAAATCTAGAATAACATCTTTCAAGGATGAAGATATCAAATTTGGTAAGCCTTTAAAATAATTGTAGTTTTAAGGTTTTTCAAGTTTGCCAAGACAAAAAAATATGCAGGTTTGCATATCTAAATAAATTTATAGATTCAAAGGTCTTTCCAATGATCACCCACCATAATAAAAATATAAATATTTAATAGTTTAGATAATGCTGGGGTATTTTAGGATGCTGTATTAATAATAGAAAATTTTCAGGCGACAAACCAAAGCATGGTGGCTATGTGTTTCTCTTATGCCCAACACATAGTTTAGAAATGTAGGGTTTATTCGATTTGGCGACAAAGCAAAGCATGGGGTACGTGCGACGATGCCCATCACGGGCATGAATGTAGTTTATTCTATATATTGCCAACCAATGAGATGGAGGTACTTGAGTGTACATTTGATTAAAAGCCCTTGCCTGCACTGTGACCAGGAGTGCTTAAGCTTAATGATGAGCAATCAAGGTAACTTGCTGGACTAATGGGAACCTTTCGTTCTATTCCTTAACATATACTATCAGAAACGAAAGGTACTGTCAACGTACGCAAGTAAACTATGCTTGTTGCTAGCCCGCCTTGAAATTTGCCAACTTTGATTCGGTCAATTTTGGCCCTGCTGTTCAAGATTTCAAGTCATGGAGAACCTTCCACGTAGGAGGACAGAGAGAATATACAATACAATTTTTAAAGCCAAATAGTACTATATTTCTACCTGATACTACAAGAACATCACAATTTTCGCCACGTAGACAAGCTACTTGAACACGTGGCCACTAGCCCATGCCGGGGCTTAGGAGACACCGCGGCTCCCATGCTCTTTTTCTTTGCGTACGACCTCTAGAGGATTGGGATTAATTCATTCTTTGTTTTTCATTATTACAATTTGATGGGAAAAACTATTTGCAAGAGGAAAAAAATGAGAGCTAAACACAATCTGTTATGCATAATCTCAGCAGCTAGAAATGTTTCTTCCCTAGATATGAAAGTCGTGAGTCATGATTGTTGGAATTGATGTGTCCATTTGGATGTTTTTTCCCTTATCAATGTAGGTGATGTCATGTTCTCTCTCCTCTCTTCTCACTATTCCTCATAACTCACCTCATTGAGCCCTATCCATGCCAAGAACATGTGCTGAGAGCACCGCATTGTGCCGAGCACCGACGCTCGCCTCATTTAGGTTGATGCCCACCCTTGCCAACAGAAGATGGGCCAAGGGGTTAGTTTGGATGGGATGACCAAATATGTGGGGAAGGGACAGAAAGAAGGGGTTGACGATGGATCCGCAGATGGGGATTGGTGGAGGGGTTGGTGGAGGAAAAGTGGACGACGGTCTAGAGAGGGGTCTAGGCTGCCACAAAGGTGAAGAATAGGAGCTCAGTTGTCTGCCTCCACACCATTGAGAATGAGGGTTTAGGGTTTCTGCCTTTTCACCATTGAAAAAAGACAACGACCACCAACGGTGTGGTTGCTGGTAACGGCAAAGGGTGAAGAGGGAAAAATAGGAAATGAAATGGGAGGGGGAGGGGGGGGGGGGGGGCAAGGAACGACAGGGGAGAGGTGAAAAGGTAGCCTATTTCTAGAACTATTTTTTTATGTAATTTAAAGAAATGAAATGATCATATGTTATCGGATATATATATATATATATATATATTATCAAATTATATTAATTTGTATTTTTTTTTGTTCTAAATCTAGCTTTATGTAATCGTATTAGGTATGAGTTATCGATCATCGTAAATCAAGTGATATGCATATATAACGGATTCGAATGTCCGATTGAAGTCACACAAGTTTGATCTACAGAACAAAACAAAGTAGTAAGGTGTTTAGAAGGAAGGAAGCAGTACGCAGGATTTCGAAAGCGATACAGCGAGTTAGGATTACGATGCGGAATGGTGAGCTCTCGACGTAACGTATCCGATCCGACCGTTGTTTTTGCGGCGTGGCCACTGTGATACTGTCCCTGTCCCTTGCGCGGAGTGCTCAGCCACGCGTCCTTCACCCCTTCCTTCTCCTCCTCGCCGCCGTCGTGTCCTCCTCCACTTCCACTCCAGCAGCGCTGCCTGCACCCTGCAGCGGAGGTCAACCGGAGATTTTCAGCTCCGACTGGTTCCTCTTTTCCCGTTGGTAAGGGGGGCTTCCGTGGATGCCTTGTTTGTTCCTCTGCTTCTGCAGAAATATTTTTTTTTTTTAATTTTTGGTACGGGCACTTCACCCCGTCCATCTCGTCGCAGATTCAGTTCACTTGCCGCGCGGCGGAGTACTTGATCTGCAGCTGATCTTTTTTCCCCAACTTCTTCCTCGAGTGAGCGTCACTCAGGTCCTCCCTTCCCCTCCCCAGTGCTGTGCTGCTGCTGCTGCGGCCAAACCAAGAGAAATCGTTGCGGCAGAGAGCCCCTTGGATTGGATGTGGGATGAAGCGGTGGCATCGAATGGAGGATCCTCCTCCTCTAGCTTCCGGGAGCTGTACGGCGACATCCACGGCCCGGCGGTGCTCACCGGCGCCGCGTTCGCGCTTGTGGCGCTCCTCATCTCGCTCTGGCTCATCCTGCAGCACCTCAGAAACTACAACGATCCGGACGTAAGTAGCTGGTGTTTTACTTTTACGCCACTTTACATTACTTTACATTCCATGAAAAGTTGTGATCCCCTGTTGTGCAACTGATTGTTTATGGCTTGTTTGTTGTTATAATATCCTTTATATTCAGTTATATTCTCCTGCAGGAGCAGAAGTGGATCATTTCTGTGCTGTTCATGGTGCCTGTCTACGCCTCTGAATCTGTAAGCACTAGCTCCGCTCGTTCTGATGCCCAGTCGAGGCAGAGAAATGCTATTACTAGATGTTGTTGCCATTTCGCATCAATAGAGAACTATCTTGGGAAAATATTAGCATAGTTCTTTGCTACTCCGCGAACAAAATATGAGTGGTCGAATGGTGGTGTTTTACCAGCTGGCTTCAAGTACTGGTGTCAACGTGTGGTTGTAAAGATTAGCCCTTTCAGAGTAGTTGGGATGCTTTGATTTCGGATCTCCTTTAATTTTCCTTATAATGCAAAGGTACTAACATGAATTGATATCCCATTCCAGTCTTCGATTCTTTTCAGATAATTTCACTGTGGAATTCAAAGTTCTCTCTGGCATGTGATATATTGCGGAATTGTTATGAAGCCTTTGCTCTGTATGCCTTTGGACGATACTTGGTCGCTTGCCTTGGTAATACTGCATAATAATCTGAATCAGCATGTTGTGATATTTTTCCTTCTCTAGAGGAATCATTGTATTCTTGTGATGATCGGCTATGTATTTATGCTGCCTACTCTGTCAGCTCTCTGAATTATTAGTTGTACTCATTTTTTTGTTGCATTACACTTCAGGTGGGGAACAGCAAGTGCTGCGTTTGCTTGAGAACAGAAAAAGGGACGAGCTGAACGAGCAGTTGCTAGAGAGTCAAGATAAGCCACAAGCTCATAACCAAAGCAGAGTCTACAATTTCTTTTGTCACCCTAATGCTCTGGGAGAGAACTTGTACACGATTATAAAATTCGGTCTTGTGCAATATGTGAGCTATTTTATAGTATATATGTTCCCTCATCAGACACCAGCAGATAATGACATGCCAAACTTTGTTTGTCAAAATTGCAGATGATTCTAAAGACACTATGTGCTTTCTTGGCGTTGATCTTAGAGCCTTTTGGAGCCTATGGAGATGGTGAATTCAAGTGGAATTACGGGTATCTGTCTTCTTCACTATTTTGGTTATCGAAATTAGTAAAACATCACTTAATGAAATGACTTCTACTAAACAAAAAAGAAACTCTTCAGTATTTTCTTTCATTATTCGTGCAAATAATTTATGTTTCACTATCATATTGTTTTGTAACATGTCATGCTTTTATATGCAGATATCCTTATATTGCTGTTGTCATAAATTTCAGCCAGACATGGGCATTGTATTGTCTTGTAAAATTTTACAACGCAACACATGAAAAACTACAGGCAATAAGGCCACTAGCCAAGTTCATAAGCTTTAAGGCCATTGTATTTGCCACTTGGTGGCAAGGAGTTGGCATTGCAATCATTTGCCAAACTGGACTAATACCCAAAGAGGGAAAAGTGCAGACAGCACTACAGGACTTCCTCATTTGCATTGAGGTAATCTTGTCACCTCCTGGCGAACCGTCTCTTCCTCATTACTTGGGGGTTAAAACTCTAATCCCTTTCTGGTAGATGGCTATCGCAGCTGTAGCGCACGCCTGTGTCTTCACTGTGGAGCCATACCAGCACATCCCTGTACCTGACCATGGGGAAGTCACATGTGAGGAAAGTAAAATGGAGGTGAAGTTTGATGTCAACGATGATACAAGCAGTACACCTACTGCCATTGAGCAGGAGGAGACACATGTTGAAGCTCCAGGGACTAGCATCAGGGAGAGCGTGCAGGATGTTGTCCTCATGGGCGGCCGACACGTAAGCTGATGGCTTCTGAATTTCAATACTTTGGCACCTGAATTCAGAGCTCTTCATGTTTAACATATTGCTACTGGCTACTTCTTCAGGTTGTCAAGGATGTTGCCCTTACAATCTCACAAGCAATTGGGCCTGTGGAGAAAGGTGTCGAAAAGGGCGTTGGGAAGATTCAGGAGAAGTTCCATCATATCTCGCTGAAGCCAGGGGACAAGAAAGAACCTGAAGTCGATGTGGAGGAGCACATAACTGAGAATGTGGTGGATGGCAAACCTGTTGAAGTCAACGCAGAGGTTGAAGTCGAACAGAAGGTGCAAGATAGCGACGAGGAAGGCAAAACTGCTGTTGTAGAGACTGATGTAGAAATCAAAAGAACAGAGAAGGACGATGAAGTGTAGTGCTCACCCATAGCATCTGAAGAATTGCATAAAGGTACCGAAGGTAGAAACAAAGTGTACATAGTTCATGTAGTTTTCTCCTCCTGTCATGGGATTAAACCATCTTGTCTCTTAACAGCTTAATATAGTGATTACAATTACATCGACGCTGCATACAACACTTATATATAGTTTATTCTTGAAAGATGTACATACGGACAACAGATGCTTTTGTTGATCAAGCGAAGTTAAATAAACACGTGATGCCTATTCTATACATTAATAAATGGAAGTATTTACATTACTATACAGCACAGTCGCACCGACTTTGGCTCCTGTGACTCAGTTGGGCCCGCCGCAGCACAACTCTGAGCAGCACTCGAAGCATCCCAGGCACGCGAGGGCAGCACAGGCCTGCGCCATGACAATGGCGCACTGATCGTTCATCTTGCTGCACGCCTTGATGAAGCACATGCAGCAGCAGCAATCCGCCACACGGCTGCAGCATCCAACGGCCTTCTCGAATATCACAAACTTCTCTGGCGCTTTCAAGTCTCCGAATCCTGTTGTCAGGTTCTCCCTTGTTGCCGCAACATCACCAAATCCGAGCGCTAAGCCACCAAGCGGCATCGCTGGTAGCTCATCTGGGCTGCTTTGTTTTGTTGGTTTGTTCTTCGCCTGATCAAATGCAGCAACATTAGTCACTCACAGATTGCGGGGGCTTTCTAGTTTGCATACATGTTTTGGCTACAACATCAGATTGGTTCAAGCAGTGTGCTTTAATCTCAGTATAAAAGTTGACTCTGGAACTCTTGGGAGGATATACTTTCATGTAACATCAAAGTCCATACTTCCAATGTACCAATGAAAATGATGAAGAAACAAAAAAAAAAAAGAAGGTGTGTTGCTTTCTGTATGGCCATGTTGCTCTGATCTTATACTTTACAATCTTAATTAACTTGGACTGGCAATACCAATCAAAATTTAGTTATAGAAATATAAGGTTCGTTGAAAAAAAAAATCCACCTGTTGTGCTGGATATATTTTGTCCAAGCTGGTTTGAAGTAGTACCATGCGTGTGTACTCAGACGGAAGGCTATTTTGTATGCTTAATTTCACAACCTGTAAATTAGAGCAAAGAGGATATAATGTTATAAAAACATTATGTTTAAGTGCACAGAAAACGAAAGAAGTTAAACTGCAGCAACCCTAATTGTTGGCAGAAAGTAGCCATGATGTGTTCTTGTAGTGCAGTGGTGACCTTATTTTACTCTTGACAAGAGAAAAATTATATAAGAACAGCTCATGGATACAGTAGTGGCAAAGTTGCAACATCACGATACTGATTGCAAGGACTACTATCTCAAGAATCAGAAGTTGAGTACTTGTAACGCCTTACAAAAGGCAATTGCCAGAAAAGAAAGCGGTGTATGAAACTACAAGTACAATGTGTGACATCCTTTCTTCCAGTGTCATATGTGATATGCTTGTTTCATATGTAAATGCAAGGCTTGTCAAACCATCACCAAAAAAGATAAATTCGATATTGACTCGTAAATTAGTAACATTCAGTTATCCATCTTGATTTTGGTCATTTTTTCACAGCTCAAAGAACTTATTTTCAATATAGACAAAGCACTCAAGGACATTCATCCAGTGCTTTTAAGATTCTTTCAGCTGATGTGATTCTAGCATATATTTTCTCTAATATGCAGGACAGCTGTGTATCTGCACACAGCTCTCTTGCATGTTCGAGAAAAAGCTGTCTATAATTTCAGCAAAGAATATATATCATACAAAGTGAGATGACAGATTAGAATTAGCCTTTAATGGACTAAATTACCTTTCGCTCGAGCTCTTTATTCTCCATAAGCCATGCTTTTGCTGTGAGAAGATCCATCTGTTGCTTTGCCAATACCTGAGAGTGGAATCAGCAAATACAACAACACAACCTTTTAATCCCAAAAAAAGGTAGGGGTAGCCTAGAAAAAAAAATAAACGTAAGTAGACCAAGAGTATTTGTTTAGTTCAAGGGATAATTAATTTCTTATAGGCCACTGCAAACAATATTTCAAGCTGAAGATGGATATGTCATCCATTGTGGCACTGACTTCTGTCTCACCCAAATTGTCAGTGACAAAACGATGGATTTAGCAAAAAATTGAAGTGGCTAGTGAATATTAAATCCTTTTTTAATCATTGATATGCAGATACTTTCATGACTACAGACTTCAGCAATAAACACATCAATTCAATATTCAGCATATAATTGGAGCAATTGCCTTCATAACAGATGGGGCTGCAACTGCAAGACAAAGCGGTGTTCGCCCATTTGGATAATCTGCCCCTGTGAGGGTAGTTTGGGGTTGTGTCTGCTAGTATTTAAGTTCCTGGTTGGATATAGTTACTAGCTGTTTGGGTTTTTGATTCGCTGGAGTGTCTAGAGGCACTGAGTTTGGTCATCAGTGGTATTTCCATCCAGGATGATGCAAACTATTTAAAGGTCTTTGGCATTGCTTAAGTCTGGGATTAAGCCCTTCCCTGGGCCCCGTATGGATCCCTTCATTTTGACTGAATTGGAATTTGCTTCATAAGATAGGTTGTGTGGCTTAGAATTTAACATTCTAGCACATTCCAAATCTTACTTATAGACCTACCTCAAATTCAGAGGTCAGGAGACGGAAAAGGAGATTCGTAGCTGTCGCCTAGGATCGGGGCTCCTCCTGGCAACGCAGGAGACTGAAGGCAGTCTGCTGGTCACGGAGGCAGGCAATATGCAGGGAGCAAAGGAGAGACTGGGACAAGTCTGAGTTACTCGGTGCATGGGGTTCGGGAAGTGGGTTAACGGAGTTGGATCAACATTCAATTCCATTCAATTCCGTTTAAACAAACAGGCCCTAAAAGAATTGCCTTCATAACAAGAAAAATAAATGGCATATTCAGTGCATTTGTGACCAATATTTAGTAATTTTTCCTACCAAAAATGGATGACTACAAATATCGCTGAAATAAACAGGCCTTTGTGCTCTGCTGTGCCACGGGTCCAGTTAAATTTTACAAGAATATAATGGGATAAGAAAAGTATCACCATGGTCAGAAGTGTTGGAGTGGAAGACGAGGTTGATGCTTTTGCCACCACAAAGAAACTATTCGACACTTTTTTTTTTCAGTTGCCATTTGTTAGATCAGTTTAGTGTATTGTCCAGAACCCCAGATTGCTCTAGGTACAAGTCCACCTACAAGTATTGCGCAGGTGGATTGTCTTATTGGGTGTGGGATTTAAGCAAAAGGAAAGAATGTTTTGCTCAGGTAGCTGCTCTATGCTGGGCTATATGGCTATGTTGAAATGATATTTGTTTTTGAGAAAAAGACAGACATGTCTTTTATGTGAACAATCTTCAGGAAACTTCATTAGTTCAGACATTGGGCTTTGTTTCAAAAGGTGGAGCCACTGGAGGACATACTGAGTGGTATCCAAAGCTTTGGAGGTCATTACCATGAATTCATTTACCAATAATTGCTAGCATTTTAATAATAATAAGCAATGTGGTTAATACTTTAAGCATCATGTGGGTGATCATATTTATTTGAGATTTCAGCTTCGCTCTATAATAATGGACAAGGTTGTATGCATCCATGATGCAAAATGCCAGAACAATTTCCTGGATCTAAATTCAAGCTATGCACGGTAAGGGGCATTCGAGCCTTTCTCATAGTAAAGAAACTCTACCCAAATGGCACAAGTTTGAAAGTGTAGTCAATTACATGCAATTGCAGTGCTACATTTGCAATTATGCATTTATTCTATGGCATAGTACAAATTGAATGAGACAAAGGAAATATGCAACTGTCCCATAGAATAATTCAAATAGGAGAACAATTTGGTACTATGACCTTGTACATCAGTAATACAGTCATAATCATGCAAATCATAGAACTTTTGTTGTGCGTCTAAGTGTGCCAGCTGGCAGGAGAGGCGATGGTTCAAACAAATAATGTCAAATTAACAAATTTCATTTACATGTTTTATTTGGCTACCTTGTTTAGTACTCACACTGCACTACTCTTTAACTGGACACTTGGAACGAAGCATAAAACAGGGCAAGCCGCTTCCATTATATCTGCTTGTGCTGTAAGTTTCTTGGGGTCAAGAGAAGCCACTTCAAATTTATGCAATAGAGTTCAGACTTAAGGTAGAGAGGGACTTCATTCTTATTTTGTATAAGGTATCTGTATCAGTAATTTAAAATAATTGACCATCAAAGTTACTCTGATACCTCTACTACTATCTATTTCATTGACTGATACTGATGTACATCAGCAGCTCAGAGTAGTGCAATAAAAATCAGCTGAAAATAAGTACACAAGAGCATTGAGTATCTTACTTTATCAAGAGGTATATCCTTTATATGTTGAACTTTCAATTCAATAGATATTTCACTCATGTCAGCCAAGTGACCCTTGGCGATAAGTGTCTCCGGAAGCTTGCCATTGTACCTTCCAGAAACACACAATGGATATTTTGCTGAGATGTCTGGAATATATTCAGAATCCACCTGATTGGAAAAGAGAATATCACATTGTATAGTAGATATAATATCATCAGGACGAGACAATAGAAAAGGTAATTACATGGGTTGCTCTTTCGCAGGCAGCAACAGAACAGTGAACGTACACTAAAAATTACTCACCTCAAAATCTTGAATATGTTTTATGGCATCAATGGAAACATTTGACACTATAGTGCTTGAGGCTTTCTGGAACCATTGAAGCATTCGACCCTCAATTGACCCTGAGGTGGGAAAATTCAGAACAAAGAAAATTCAGCTTTACAAAATTTGATTAACCTCCTTAAATCCCTTTACCATATTTTATTTCAGTCAATATATTTAATATGCATTAGTTTTACTCAATAGGAATCCATAATGCCTTTTCTTTTGAACCCAGAGTTGCTGGACTCAATGGAAATACAATAAAAGATATCAGAAGGCCTATTATATGAATAAGCACGGTACTAATTTTGGCAAACTATGAAACAAAAATCATTTTATCATAGCAAAACCCTAACTTTTGATCATGTAGCAACAACAAAAAAAGCCTTTAGTCCTGGCAACTTGCATTAGCCTAACTTTTGATCACGCAAGAGCCACAAACTTTCATGATCAACTGAATGAAGTTTGTCTTGACTTATGATCTACAAGGAACCAAGATGATATCTGAGATATGCATCCTGTTGTTTTCTAGTTTCTACTCCCCCCGTCCAGAAAAGGATGCAATTGTAGGCTGGAAAGGGGTCCGTAAAAGAATGCAATTCTGCCATGGAATAGACGTGAACTTCAGAATTACAGCAGCTCTGTGTGGGCCCATCGAGTAAACAAATCAACTTCACCAGCACGGTTGCACAATCAGTCTTATCCACCTACAACGCTCCTCACCCGTTCGGCCGTTCCCATCTAGATCTAGCACTTCTCTGCCTCTGGGCAACTGCCCTGTACAACACCTGCAGTAAGGGGACCAAGCACGATGGCCAGTGGGGCAATGAGGCCTCCATGACCCACTGGTGCGTATGACCCAGGCCACAGCGAGTCCAGATGCCTGCCTCACTGAACCCTGCACCCATCTCACTGAGCCCAAGGTCGTCGTGAAGGAGCTGGCACCGCTCCTCGCCGGTGGGAATGTCTTTTTGGGCAACAGCCATAACCCTCACCCAGTGCAGGTGCTGCGCACCAGCCCTCGCCGGTGGTCTCACTCAGCGCGAGGGCAGCAACCGCCAGGGTCATCTCCCAATGCAGGGCTCAGCTTGGAGAGGGCTGGCGCGGCTACGTAGTGGAGAGGGCAGCATGAGATGGTGGTGGTGATGGGCAGGGAGAACAGGGAGGGGATTTGAGAAACCTTGGGGTGCGATGGGGCGGCTGGCGGCTGGCAAAGAAGGCTGATGCATGGGACTATGGGAGAGGACAAAGCAGACATAGATGCGTAATTTTGCGTGGCCACTAATTTTGTCTTAGGAAGTGAGAGTTGCATCCTTTCCCAGATAGAGGGAATATTTATATTAGCAGGCCAGGGTAACTGAAAAGGCATGAGCTGGATTATCTAGGCAAGCTACAGCACGGAATGTCAAAGAAGAACATCTAAAAGTTGGAACTAAAAATATAAGAGCATAATGTAATACTTGAATTCCTTCAATAGATACTGTGCAGAACAGGGGAATGGGGCATTTGGCTTCTGAGATAAAAGGGAGAAACATGTCAATACCTGTATCAAATGCAGCAGCATAGTGACCCTTACCAATTGATGCCAACATCCTCAAGAAATAGTGGTTGCAATATGAACCTAATATGTTGTTCCCATGCAAAACAATTAGAAAATTTATCTGACAAGTAAATCAGCAGTTATGTAAGAAAAAATCAAATTTTATGCCCACCACATACCACATAGAACAAGAAACAATACAGTCGCACTTTAGTTCTTTCAAAAGATTTAAGGAGTACCCTTAGCAAAGTTGGTTCAAAAGCAATTAAATTAAAAGGCAAAAATCTCCATAGAAAGGTGTTGGACTAAAGGATACATACATGAATCTAAAAAAAACAACAGAGAATTTGCCTACAAGGTTTAGCTTGATTTTTTTTTAAGTAGCTGGATCAGTTGAGCAATACACAACCAGTTATGGTACGAGATATTACCTAGCCCAAAAGTAGAAATTCGAGGAGACTTGGATCCACTTTTAATAAGCTGAGTTTTCAAAGTATGGCAGATATTCCTTTCGTCATCAACTGAACCATCAGTAACAAAATAGATTTGTGGAAGGACATCATGAGAACTTGACAGCAAAGCCATTGCCTTATAACCAAGAAAAGAGGGAAAGCATGAACAACAATGGTGACATTGAACATAGGACGAATGATAACTTTTTTTGTTTTCATACCTCACTCAAAGGATGCATGATGTCAGTGCCACCCTGAGCGACAAAGTTTAGGTTCATCCATTCAATAGCATTTCCAATTGTTCTTTCATTTACTTGCTCCAAACGTGATGAGAATGAGTGAAGCTCATCATTAAATGCTATTATGTTAAAGTAATCTCCTTGTATAAGATCAGAGAGAGTAGTGGACATGGCATTCTTAACACTCTCAAGAGGCTTTCCTTGCATGCTGCCACTTGTATCAATGATATAAACAACAGCCTTTCTGAAGACCTATCAGATTACGCAAATGAGATAAATTACCATAAAAGGGGAACTTTTACGAATATAAAAAGGGGTCACGAAATATATATTATTTTCATGTTAAATCAATATTGTTAATACCATTAAATAGAATCACTACATCTTCAATAGTGGACAAGAAACAAAAGATTACATGCTAAGATTAAAAGGATATCAATGCCTGAGAAACAATATAAATTAACAGCAGCAGAAATTTAGAGTTATTTGCAAAAAAAGGATGATTTTCCATTCAAACTTGTTACAGCCTTTTACGGTTTTACCTCCTGATTTTCACCTCAATGAAAACTAAACCAACCATTTTTAACCATTAGATTGTATCCACTAACAAGTGTTTTATTCGTGATGTCAAGACTCGAGACAACATGATGACACCCAAAAAGAGGAACCACCTTTCTGTTCGTGTTATTTCCAGGTAAAAGAAAAAGACAGAACATATCTCTGTCATCATAGTCACGCAATGTTGAGGGCTGCATGAGAACTCCACCAGATAACTCACCAGAATAAACCTATAGACATGACCACAAAAAAAAAATGTTGGGCAAATGAGTGCATTCTCATCTCCATTGAAAGTATGAAGTAAAATGGAAGAATTGAACAGTTATAAATGAAAATATCAAACAGTATATGTGAACCAGAGAAGGCATTGGATAGCTCACAGTATATGTGAAGGTAAAATCTTTGGTTGACCAATTCTCAACAACTGCTTCGTGCAGGAAAGACAATTTCTCACCTTGCCGACTTTTTTCCTGAAACCACAACAGAGGATTGAGAAGCAATTGTACGTTGCAAAGCAAAAGCAGTAAATACTTGATTACCTTCAAGGGATGGCTTGTTCCCTGCAATAAAACCTCTTTACTCACACCACTATTCAAAGTTAACTGTATTTTCTCCTTTTTCATGAAAACCTTTGGCAAAGGGTTCACGAACTGCGGGAAACGAAAAGGTACTTCAACAGAAAACTGTCCGTTGTGATATAGCAACTTCTGTGACCATCTGATTGTGGCAAATATATCTTCTCCACCTCCAACCTTTACACAAAGGAAGCTAATCAACAAAAACCAATGGGGATAATAGAAGCTTGAAGCTTCAAAGGATAGAAGTTGGCAACGATTGGAGAAGTATGTAGCAAAATACCTGTGGTATTGTCAAGGAAAATAGTTCCTGTTTCAAAAGACCCCCACTCTCAGGCATTTCAATCTTCACTGCACAGTTATCCTCTATATCAATTACATGAGTATTGTACGATCTTTTCCCAACAGTAACCTCAGCGCCTAGAATTGAACCCTATTAGTGAAATTTTTCTTAGATTGATGCCAGAAGAAAATCACACTAGAATTATTTCAGATAATATAAGCATTGAAAATTAGTGCCAATAAAATACAGTAGCACATATATTTTTTCTTAGTTATTATGCGCTTACAGTCATGGCATGTGCATTTCTCAAAATTAAAGAGTTCATATGATATGCACACATGGGTACAAAAATGATATTCATTCTCTTATGGTCGGTACCATCAGGCTGCTAAGGAGTTGTTAAATTAACTCAAATGACAGACATTAGCCATAAATTGGGGTCTTGTTTTTTTCTTCAATCCGGTACTGCATGTTTAAAACCCATCCTACGTGGCAAAACCATTGCCATGTCAGAAAAAACTAGCTTCAAAACAGCTGAAGGGTAAATGCCCTGTTATCTGGTAGTATATGAGTTCAGGGGCCAAAAACGGACTCTCATGGTAGTCCAAGGGCAAAAATGGAATTCTTCCTAAACTCAAAAGTCAAAACAACTGAAAGAGCACAAGAAACAGCACTAAAACGAAAGAAATAGAACTTTCTCATGCACATTTCCCAAGTTCCATAGAACAAGCCTTCTCTGAAGTGGTTGTCAACCAACACCAGAATGCAGAAGAAATTTATATCATACACTCATAAGCTGAGGATGTTTTAGTAATTCCCCTAGAGAAAGCAAAGCTCCTTATCCAAAATAAAAAGTAGTCCACACTACTTGTGTCTCTCGGAGCTACAGTTGAAGGCGTGCATTTTTGGGTTGGCAGAATTACGGGTTCCAATGAAGCAATTCTCCAAATAGTGTACAACAATGAGGAGCACAAAAGAATCCACTAGTGGAAGTCATTGTTGGACAAGTGCACAAACAAAGCTATCCTTTAGCAAGTTCAATCGGATGCTACTTTCCTTTCCTGTTGCTTATCTTTTACTAGTATGAAAAGCAAGGAATTTGTCTTGCTTTGTGCCAAAACCGTGCTGGAATCCACTGGCAACAGAAAGGCAGGGCGATGGCCCCAATGGCAGCCATGATCCAGCCAAATGTAGGTCAGGAGTAAAGACATAAGACACAAGGTTAGGTCCTGATTTGCGCGATCCAATCCGGAGAGCACAGTCCAAAGCCGACAGCTAATCGGGGCCCCATCCACCACCCAACACGAATCAAACTACCGGTGGAAGCAAGTGAATGCTAATCATCCCAACGCCTAACCATATCCAAAACTACAGAAGAGCAGCAGCAATTTGATGATGATAAAGGAAACAAAACAAATGGATCGGGAACGCGAAGAGCAACAAGGAAAGGATGAGTGCGGGCGGGGATGGTGGTGGGACCTGGTGACCCATGGGCACGACGACGCGGCAGTGGCAGGCGCGCGGCTGCGCGTGATGCAGTGCAGCCACCAGCGCGCGCGCAGGGCGACCTCGGCGGTGGCGCATCCGGCGGCGGCGCAGTCGACGCGGAGCTCGACCTCCCGCATCTGGAGCGGGATGAGCGCGGGCGGGTCGAGGCGGCCGTACACGTGGGGCTGGTAGCTGGGCACGTCGGGGCTGTCGACGGCGGCCGGGTCGACGACGACGGCGTAGGCCATGGGCGCCGAGGGCAGGAGCTGCAGCGGCGCCGCGGCCGGGTCGTCCCGCTCCATCGCCAGGTGCGGGCGCGGCGGGGGCAGCCCGCCCCCGCCGGGCAGCACGAGGCGCTTGGTGAGCTTGAGCCCGTCCTCCACCGCGCGCGCGAAGGCCTCGTCCATGGCTGCCAGGAACAGGCGGCTAGGGAGTGGAGGCAGGAGAACGAGGAGGCGGTGGGAATGGCGCGGGGCTGTGGGGGGCGGAACAGTGGGATCGTGAGGAGCTGGTTTTTGGTGGTTTAAGTGGAAGGGAGGTCAAGCGAATGATGTGGGAGAGTCATGATGCCGCCATGCGGTTTGGGTGGGATGGGAAGGAAGACGAAGCGACGGCGACGCCCGCCACCGGAAGCCAGCCAGCGTGGTGGTGTGTGCTGCCGTGAGCGGCGAGGAGGGCGGTGAGGTTACCAGCCGGGCATGGGCAACTAACTGTGTTTTTCTCGTGCTCCCATGGACGTGGTCCACGCGGGATGAGGCCGTTGCCTGTCTCCGCGGTTTCTGAGGATTTCTTGTGCTTGCAGGGACACTGGAATTGAGTACGTACTAGAGCATTTCATCCAAAATTTTCAAATACGTAGCGGCTAACATATTTGGCAGTAGTCTTTTAAAAAATTTACACTATACTGCATTAAAATATAGCTGAATTTATTTTATCTATTGGTTTTATAAAAATGAATAATTAAAATTAATTACTCACAGAAATTAAGCAATATTTTATGAACACATATACCTATGGGCTTTGGGAGAACATATCTCCATGTCCGTTGCTTAAAATTAAATAAATCATCAATAGCCAGTTGCTTAACTTTTATTAAATAAATCATCATGAACATTCTTATTTGACAATAATTTATTAATTATTCAATGGTATTTCATCGTTTGCAAAGTAAATACCGAGAGGCCTATATAATGGTCCTTTTTTTTTTGAGCCTCTCATCAGGGTAGTAACACAAGCACACCACATTTACACCACACATACATAAGAATATATCCAGAGTCAAGATTAGAAGTGCTAAAATCATTTTAAAAACGTCACTAGCGACAATACTAGAATACAATTGGTAAGGGTAGTTCTTATGAAAAAGCTACGGTGGGCTATTCAGAACCATGAACTCGTTACGTGGGGGTTTCTTTCAAACTGAATTTTATAAAAATCCTATTGAAATTTTTCATGAATCAGTTTAATTGTATAGAACCAAATGCATGATTTAGGAAAAAAAAATCCCACATTCAAATAAAGGGAATCTACGAGTGTGAAAGTACTATTGGCAATGTATTGAGATTTTTTTTTAATAATATCATTAATATTTCCTTGAAGGGAGTATACATTATATTTGAAAAGACAAAATGACTTACAATTCAAAATGAAAAAGTATTCTCTTTTCTTGCAAGACTTTACAGACGCAGACGTTCACATACACAAGCGCACATTCACCCCTAAGGTCATATCGCACGTACATCCTATCCCTATGAGCACCTTTGAAGAACCGGTAAATCTCGAGATTAATGAAGTTATCGTAGGCGTCTCGTTATCGATGGGTACATCGCCTACCACTGAAAAAATAGCGTCATTAAGTCCTGAAATTAATTCAAGAAAAATACGAGCACCCGTGTCATATCTAGAACTTGAATCCAGGTGGGTAGGTTTCACCACAAGAAACTCAACCTGCTCGGTTCGCAGAAAAGTATTCTTTTAGTATAAATAATTGGCGTGTTCAGCTGGTTAAAAAGCCAGCTGATAAGATAAACCGACTGATTTGCTGTGAGTAAAAAATACTGTTCAAACAGCTGATAAGTCTGGCTGATAAAACAAGCGATTATAATGAACCTATGGATGTCAGCAGAGCTCGTCCAAACAACACGAAGATAGGTAAACTTCGGTTATCGGATTGTTTATTTTGCGGCACAAACGTAACATAACTAACTGCAAGTTACGCAAGGGTTCCAACCAAAACTGGGTTTTTCTTAGGGGAAAAAAAAAAGAGCTCAATTTTTTGGTGTTTTCTGTTTATAAATTCCGAAGCATATCTATGGCTCAGCACATGCGGCAAGCGGCTACAGTGTTGGGGATGCAAAATATCCGCGGAATGCAGGGCGGTGACCGGTGAGGATACCCCAGGCTGACGGAAACGGAGAAGGCACGGTGCCGTGTAGCCGTGTGGGCCCTCGTTCTTGATCCCTTTGGCAAGTTGGCATCGAGATCGCCTCGCCTCGCCTCGCTTCGGCTACCCTACCCGCCCGGAAAGCGACCCATTGGACCGTCGCCCGTCGGCAAGACTAGCCCAAGAGGACCCGCCGCAAGTCTTGGCTCCGATCCCATCCCACACGATGAGAGGAACATGTGGCGCGTATCGTGCGCGCACTACGCGTGTTCGTTGTTGCCTATGCGGTGGTCCCAGGGCCCGGGCCCCGCCACGCCGGGCTGGATACGGTGATGGTCCGCTGTAATGTAACGGCTAGTTTAGACTGCTCGGGAGGCTAATAATTTAGCCGGGGACTGTGGCTGCACAGCACGTCGGAAGAGCAATCGCGATGTGCGGAAAATGGGCGCTCGGATTAGTAGAAGAGAGAGAGCTACGTAGACTTCAGTATTTTGCGGGTCTAATTTGGTTTGGCCTAACTGAAAAAAAAAAAAAAAAACTTGACTTACTTGTTCGTTTCAAATTATCTGTCAGCTTTATTAGTTTTACGAGTCGGCTTATAAATTTTGCTAAATATGTTAGAAGATTGTCTTTGGACGAGCTGGGTCTATTTTTTTTTTAGTGTGTCGAGTTTGGGCCTAGGCAGCTCATTCTAGATATATCCCACCAACAAAGTAATAACGTGTTGTATACTCTTTCACTAAGCGTCCTAAGTAGTAGTATATTGTGTTCATTAGTTGACGCTCTTGTAGTGTTGGAGGCTTTGCCATAAGAGTTGACTTATTTTACTATGTCTATTTGCGATGGATATTTAGATGATATGTAATGAAGGTATTGTTTTTCTTATATTATTTTATTTTTATTATTACATGTGTGATTTGATTTCTTGGATACATATAGTTTGGGTTTGTCTTTTTATCCTTATTAAAACTGAAGGAAGACGATACGTATGGTGAATAGAAATAATTACACGCCTTTTTGGGGGTGCGATCAAACTTACCGTTAAAGCTGATATACTATAAATTTTTTTCCTATTCTCTCTGTTTCAAATTATAGTCCGTTTGACTTTTTATCCTAAGTTTGATTTGCTTTCGTCTTATTTAAATAAATTTTACAAATTTAGTTAAATTTAAGTTATTTTTTAAGAACTTTTATTAGTAAAGCAAGTCACAACAAAAGATATGATATTTTGCATAATCTTTTGAATAAGACAAGTGGTCAAACTTGAAGTTAAAAAAAGTCAAACGAACTATAACTTAAAATGGAGTTAGTATTAAATATTACTAACTCTGCTCCGGATTATGGTTTGTTTGACTTTTTTTATTATAAGTTTGACTACTTGTCTTATATAAAAAATTATGTCAAATATCATATTTTTTTGTTGTGGCTTGCTTTACTAATAAAAAGTTTTTTAAAAAATGATTAAAATTTAATTATATTTATATAAATTATTTGAATAAGATCAATGGTTAAACTTGAAGTTAAAAAAGCCAAATAAACTATAATTTAAATGGATGGAGTAGTTTACGTTACTTTGGGTGGTGCAATCAAACGTGTTATTATCCATAGGGCTAAGAAAACGATCTGGTCTGCACCTTGATGCATGTGCTCAAATGGCCCTGCGCCCTCAGTCCCTCATCACCCACTAACATCCATGATCCATCTACGTCAGCCATGGTGTCCACCTGCAGCTGCGTTGGACAGCAACAGCTTTTTAAGTAAAGCAATGGCAAAGTTAGCAATCATTGAACAAAGTTGGAGATTACTCCAAAATCTCTCCTTTACTATAATTGTATTAGCACCAAAATCTCTCCTTTACCAAAAAAACAGAAATGGTGTTGGCCAGATGGTGGCCATAGTCCGCTGTCGTTGCCTCGTTATTGGCTGAGCTCGTTAATCGAAGCAAGACTCACGAGGATGTACCACGCGTCCACGCGTATGTCAACGGTAGCTCACCATCGGGGCACGCTCCGGCATTTTCGCCATGGCGACGGTGGCACCATCTTCAATTTGTGAGCTTAGAGAAAATCTGAAAACCAATTTCATGATCTTCCAAGGTAAAACAAAATTTCTAAGGTTAAGTAAGATTTTAGGATTTTTTATAATAGTATTAAAAAAAATTTTGCTACATGGTGGCCCTAGTTGCCTATCCTAGATAAATTTTCAAAATGGTCTTGCCAAATGTATGTAGTCCTGACAATGCACCACTTATGCTTCTACTTAGTTGGGCAATCAACATTGACTATAATTATAATAGATAATAAGATATTGTACTAGCAAATAAACACCAAAATGAACCATCAAGATTTAAACAATTTCAATCTCGGCACCATAAGATAGAGCATGATCTTAGAAATTTTTTGAAATTTTAGTTTCATATTTTTTGAGATAAAATACTTTTTCTATGAATTCTCTAGAATTAAATCAGATTTTTAATTTGAGTTAATTTTCCATGTAAAATATTTGCATAACTTTTTGAAAAAAATATTTTTACTTTTTGATATTTTTTTTTTAAATATTTCTAATCCAATTACTTTCCTGAACTTTTATCTTAGTACGATTTATCCCTTTCTGACTTGGTGCCATATTACTAAAATCCCTATTAGAAAAAAATAATTTGCAAAAATAAACTGTTTTAAAAATTGAAGGTCTTTTTTTAGTTCAAAATAGAGAAAAAACAAACAATCGCCAATTCGCCATACTTCAACTAAGGTAAATTATTGGATTTCTTCCCCAAAGGAATATGGATCTTACTTGTGGCCCACAATTCTTCGAGCCCTTAGCCCAACAAACAAGCCCATGAGCTTTATATTTACCTAAATCCTGGCCCGTCCCCCTGCTAGAAAAATTGCAGCCATGCATTGTGCCCACGGTCAGCCCCGGACTCGGGTAACTTATAATCTCCTAAACAAGAAGCGAGCTAAGGCTTTGATAATTTCCAAGGTTTCAGATCTTTTAGATTTTGGGGCTTCTTGGTGTGTTTCTGCTTCGTGTTTGGGCCAAGATTGCATGATGTTTGTTATACCGCTAGTTAGTCCGCTATAGTCGTTCCATCTGGTCTTATTCAAACTTAGTGTATTTTTCTCAATCATATATATACGTCTAGCAGTCTAGCACATCATATATTCCTATATATGAGTGCATAAGAAAGACTGAATCGTGTCATCTATCATCATTGAAAGATATGGCTGTTAAAATTCAAAATATATAATTCTAGAAAAATAGAAACACTCACGTGAGATTGAAGAACCTATCATGATAAAATCTGAAAGTAAACTGAACCCTTGAGCGCATAAGTTGTTACCTGATGGTGGAAGTTTGGCAAAGGTTTTTTTTTTTTTTTTTTTTTTTTTTTTTTTAAGTCTGAATCCCTCTTAGCGAAACCTAAGAATCTTTTGTTATGTACTTAAAAGTAAAGCTGCATTAGCATATCGATCCGTATTTGAGTAGATTCTAGAATCTTACGTGACTCAGAATCTTTATTTACATTACAAAAGTGTTGAAATTTCCGTGGATGAATTTAATATGCATAAATTAAATTGGTTACCTTTACTATTTCTATTTATTTATAATACAAGACCTATTTATTAGATAATATATAATCTTTACCTGATTATGATAAATTTACTATAGTCTATGGATAGATTTTTTTTGACCGAAATATGGTAGATATTTTTGGTTCTAGGATTATTATTTTTTCTGATGCATCTTATTATTAGGATAACATGAAGCCCACATTGAGGGACTCCAGTTACTAATATTATTATAAGATATGTATTGTCATATATTTTGCATTGCACCAGTCGTGGGTCTTCAATATGTATGTTTAGCTGAAACAAAAGGTTAGTTACATCAACTCCTGTTGCACTCTTTCTATGGTATCATGGATCTAGATTTTGTCTTTTAATTTGGATCTTATTTATTGTCATGTTTTTTTATTCATGTGTTAAGTTGAAGCTTACTCATTGTATTTTCATTGAACCTTTTATATTTTGTTAAAAAAAAAAAGATTTTAGGTTTGACTATATTTTTATTTACTACTGTGGCATAAAAAATTGTTGTAGATGCACTACGGCACTCTGAGATGTTAAATTTATTTGTTTTAGTTAATTTTTAAACGTTTGAATTATAATTTTTCTCTCACAGCAAATCAATCGGGTTGTCTTATCAGCTGGCTTAATTATATATATTTATATATATGACCAGCTGAACAGCCCGACTATAGTTTCTTTCGGCAATTGTGGGTAGTTTAAACCAAATTTAGGATTTGCTTTGATATCTTTCATAGTGGTATAGTAGGTGGATAATTTAGATGCAAATTAGGTGTTTACTTTAAATTATCTTTTATAATAGCAGAAGTGGCTGACTTATATGCAAATTTAGTTTCTATATTTTTCATAATACAATGGTAGACGTAAATGTTTTCAGAAAACATAACATATTTATTGCTATTTGATTTGAAGTCCAATATTTCTGATTTTTGTAAGATTTTTTTTTGCTGCGTCTCTTAGGCAGTAATGTGTTGGCTCACTTTGGAGGTATCACGGGGTTTCAAGCTAGACGTAAGTCAGTCTTTTCAGCTCTAAATCCGTCTTAGTGAAACCTAAGCATTATTGTGTTCTCTGTTCTGTATACGTAAAACACTAGACCTGTAGGCCTGGATAGGCATGGCCTACCCTCAGTGGAAATGTGGAATCAACACCATTCAGCAGCACAAACCAGAACAGCCAGTTACAGTAGTTAGCAATAGTACTCGTGTCGCCGAAACTAGCTAGAAAAAATGCTGCAAAAAGGTGCCAATCATCCCTCAACAAAACCACCACCATCATCATCTCCGGGTAGCATGCATGCATGCACTGCACGCAAAATTTCTCATGGCCATCATATCTATCATAGGCACAGGCAGCAGCGCGGGGCGCAGCACGCGGCGCTGCACCTGGGGCACGCGCAGGAGCAGCAGCGCGGGCAGGCGCAGGTGCAGTCGCACGAGCAGCGCGGGCACGGCGCGCAGCACCCGCAGCCGGCGCCGGCGCCGGCGTACACCACGCGGCACCGGCAGCAGCAACAGCAGCAGCAGAGCTTTCTCAGCCGCGGCGCGCAGGATGAGCAGCTCGGCGCCGCCGGCCTCTTGAGCTGCAACGACGGCGGGCACCATCCGCCACCGCCACCGCCGCAGCAGCAGATCCACGAGAGGTAGTAGCTCAGGCAGCTCTTCGCTCTGCATGCATGCACAAACAAACGCAACTCCATTCATTCATGCTCTTACATTCATTCCATTCAGCTGCATGCTCCCGTGACTGTCAATCATCATTCACCCAATGCAAGCAGCATCATTTCATGGTTTCTGACGATATGTTGTGAAATAATTGAAACAATTATAGTAACAATGAGGTGACGGTTCTGAAAAGTAGCCCTTTTGATGCTCAATTAAGTGTTAGTAGTTGCAGACAACGACAAACTGATTGCTCTGTCTGACAACGTGATGCACTGATGCTGATGGAATGGCAGTTTAAAGCAAACGACAAGCTAACAGTGGAGGGGTGCAGGCTGCAGAGGAAATTAACAGCAAAGATCTGATACAAGCCGTTGAAGCTGCTAGAAACGTACGGTGGTGGGACTGAGCTAGGCTCGCAGATGATCACAAATTTCATACAGCTTGAACTGAATGAATATGCACTTGTACATGCATATGCTTTCGGAAAATGGACAGGTTGTGTCTCCTCAGTAAACAGAATGGAGATATACGCGTAATTCATTTCAGTATTATTAGCTGGTGTTAGTTTATTTTCCGATTTACAGAGACTGTGCTATCTTTCTTGTCCTACCTAACAGTGACTTACTAATGATAGTAGATTTTTTTATACTATTAGTCTTTTTTCATGTGAACTGCTAGTACTGGGGAATATATATAAAACAACAAAATAACATCGCTGATGGTAATAAGAACCAACAATATTAATAGTTGTGTGCAAAGGAAGTACCGGAACTTCTTCAGAAACTGGTGAGATTGATCATGGCTTCCTTTCTCTGGCTGACTGCTTTTAAACAAACATAATAAGAAAAGTGCACCATTCATGCTAACTTAAAGACAAATTCACAACCTGAAAATCCATACATCGTTAGGAATGGATCCGGATTGCTTCCAACGAACTCATCAACCCTACAAAGTTTAATTATCAAAGAGAGGACATCAACAGAGAATCATCTTTGGTTTATCCACATGGTCAAAGATCAATGCATTATTATATATAGCAGAGATTTATCCAGATAGAAACCTAGCTAAAACCAGTTATCCGACCATGGCAATCCAGTATATCTAAAACAAAGAACAATGGATGGGATGGACATTTGGATGAGAATATGCTTTGCAGTTTAAATTAAAGAGAAACTCATTAATTTTCTGATACTAGCATTTTTCTGATACTAGCATTTTCAGCCATTCTTGTGAAAACCGAAAACACTGCAGGTAGTAATATAAAGTCCCCCTGTATACGTAGTGAATGTATATTATGTTTGTTGAGCTTACTCTTTGCAGCATCTGGAGGCAGCGTGGACCCCCTCAATGGAACTTATTTCGCCCTGCAGCAAGGAAATTAAATCGAGCATTTCAGGATAATATATAATAATGTTATATTGATGGTAATAGTAAATGCTACTGTATACTGGTAAGTAAAAGCCATGTGTTCAGCTGTCAACTTTTCAGGCGTTGTCTTGTCTGGGATGTTTTTAACGCACAGCACATTCAAAAGTTCATGAAGAAAACCACAGCTGGCGGCCTTTTTCCAATATTTCTAATATAACGAGATACTGCAACCATATACAAACGGCCGTACGCCAGCATATATTGGCATCAATGCAACACCCGTTTGTTGTGTTGGGAACAGAACAAACAATCTCGTAACAATTAACAAATTAAGGTCCTGAATTTGTAGTATGTAGAACATCAGTTGTATTTGAATAAATTTGACAGTTCATATATAATACCTAGATTAATTAACTCTGCCATGCATACATTGCATACCGATGGCACGTAGGCATGGCAGCAATGCAAGGCTGAGGTTTTTGCAGGCTCATCTCATCGGGCAGTAAATAGTGTTTAATTAACATATGTTTTCAGGAATATTTTATTGCTTGGTAGCTGAGCTCTGAGTGAGCAGGCTGCTGGACAGGATCGATGAGTAGTTGGAAATGTGGAGTCATTCCCAATACCATGAGAAGCAATTAATAACATATATATTTCAGAGATAACATAAATAATAGTAATAAGGCATTAAAAGGAGAAGGTAGCAAGTAAAGGCCTGGCTGGACTGGTTATCGGTTGTGCTTGCGGGGCTGCGCCTTAATGTTCATCTAACACCGACCCTCCCGCTCTTGTATTTCAAAAATCATCTTCTTAATATAATGAAGCGCAAGTCTTTTGCGTTTTCGAGAAAAAAAAGGCCTGGCTGGACTGGACGAAATAATTTTTCATCACATATGCTAGCTTAAACATGTTTTAGCAGGTACACCTGCTATAGTTTAGCGCTAATGTAGCGAGCAAATTAAGTCTCTAGTGACACACTGACGCATGCCATATGATAGTAGTAGTATTTAGGAAACGATGCACAGGTGACACCAAGGCAATAATCAAAGCGTGTGGGCCGGCCTTGTATAATCTTCTTCTACATGTAGATCCCAGATCCCTTTAAACCCTAGCTAGCTAGCTAGATATATAGAGCAGAAATCTCTGCAGTAGTAGTACTGTACAAAGTAGCTACTAGTGCTTGACTTCTGTGACTTTGCATTGTGAGAGTATTAGTATAGTATCAGCATCATCAGCATCAGCAGGTCGTAGAAGAGAAAGAAGAATCCAAGCAGACGATAGAGTGGAGTAGAGAGACGGCCGGCCAGGGTTGTGGAAATGGTAGGCAAAAGAATATGAAGAGCAGAGTTTAGGCTTGACATGCGCGCAAATCCATGGTACGAACCGCACGTGCCCAGAGGCGTAAAACCAAGCCAGCACTCAGCAGAGATAATTAAACTGGTGGACGACGATTATAGCTAGGAGCCTAGGACTTAGGATGGATTAAACTAATAATCTTTCAAGTTAACGGTCTCGCATGAATCGCTCCACTACTTGTTACTACTGGTAGCTAGCTACTACCATTTTCAGTTCTCTCGGCCTTTCGGCCCATGGAGGAGGCAACCAAAGCAACTGGTAATTTCAGTTTCGTTGACTACGAAGTACGAACAAATTAATTTATCCTCATCCTCTGTGCATGCATGGGATTGTTTATACGTTTTATTTCAGAGAGAGAGAGAGAGAGAGAGCTGAGCAAGGCAGTACTAGTAGTATGAGGAACAAAAGCAAAGCACATTGTAGATAAGTGATAATGGTAACTGCAGTGCGACTGCGGCGTAATCAAATCGAGTGTTGAGGTGGTATCTATGATGCGAGAATCGAAGAATGCAGCGTTAACAGTAGAATATAATACCTCGAGGAAGCCGATCTCCCTGTGGAGCGCGTCGACGGCGAGCTGGAGGCGGTGGCGGCCGCAGGGGTCAGGCGAGGCAGGCGGCGACTTGGGCCTCGGCGCTGCTGCTGCCGCCGCCGCCGCTGCTGCCATCATCTGCTGTTACCTTCTTTATCCAAGCTACTGGCCGGTTTATAAGCGCGCGGTGGCGGCCGCCTAGCTAGCAGGTACTGTACGTACGCGGCCGGCAAGGCTTGATGAATTGAAGTGAAACGCAGGCGATGATGGAGCTCACGACGAATTAATGAGCAAGCAAGTCCAAGGACCAAGGAATGGTGGAGCTAATTAAGCTAGCTGTAGCCTAGGTGCAGCGTGCAAGCACGCAGCGAGGCGGGTTAAATGGCAGTCGTGGAGTGGAGCGAGCTGCAGGCGAGCACATGGAGGGGAAGGAGAAGGACCAAGGAAAGAAGAGGAGGAGGAGGAGGAGGGAGCGTGCAGTGCAGTGCAGGGGGACGGTGGCGGGTTGCCGTTTCGGGCGGCAATGATGGAGGGGAGAGAGATGGAGGGGAGACACAGTGGCAAGCGCAAGCCTTCGTTTTCGGAATGATATACTACTGCATGCTGCTGCTGCTATTGCTGCGGGGAAACGGATAGTACTAGTAGTATGATGCAGCAATGCAAGCTCGTCGTAACGCACAGGCTGCTAGCTAGTACCTCCGCCACCACTGATGAGTGAGCTGAGTAGAATCTAGTACGAGTAGCATGAGGCCGGGGCCCTGGAAAAGAGAGAGAGGGAGTGGCAGAGGAGAGAGACACTGGGCCTTGAAAGATTGTCGGGGCCGGATCTCTAGAGAGAGACGACAGAAGTCACATACTGTACATACTCCAGAGAGAAAAACTTGATTCAAATTTCTGAGTATTTGATAAATATTATCCAATCTAGCCACAACTAAACTGTATAATTAGTTATTTTTTTTTATTTATATTTAGTCATCCATCGATAAAAAATCCAGTCCAGGGCTCCAGGCCTCGCCGGGCTCCAGGCCTCGCCTGTGGGCGGTGGGTCCGTCGTCCGGCGTCTCCCGGCCGGCCGTTACCGCTACTCGATCGCTGCCCTCAGCTAGCGTGGTGCGTGCTCTGCTCTCGTCTGTCGCCACGCTGATACATGTGCTGCTCCCCTGCCGCAGCCTTGTAGTATAAAGCCCTTGGAGATGATTTGTCATCACTCGCTTCAATTCATGGCCAATTATATGTTCCAGTTCCAGCGGGGCAGCGGCTATCCACAGCACGCCCTAAAATCTTTGCCCAAAATACTGCTACTACCCCTGCCCCCTCCACAAACCAGTTGAGGTTAACATTCAAATTTTGACCTAGCACAATGCTTTTACCTTATCTCTTCCCATTGTAACTTTCTCAATACAGCTCTATCTCCCTCCTTCTCATCAGGGTATTTTGGTCTTTTAGCTATTATATATATATTGATAGCCATGCTCAATTTTAAACGTCCACTATTTTGGGACAGAGGAAGTACATACTTTGGATTATATTTTTTTGTTTTCCTGCAACAGGTTCCTCCCAGATGATTTATATAGTATTTGTTGTTCTATCTAAAGGAGGCCTTGCCATGTTACACGAGTAACCAAATTTGGTAATCTTTTTGCTAAAATGTGCCCCTTCTATCCTAAAACCTCTTTTTGATGAACAGGAACAGTATAGTCCCCTGTCGAAAATTTATTATCAGGTAAAGTTATGCGGATACTAGCTTTATAAAACAAAAAGGGTCAAAAAGAAGATATAAACAATTACATAGATGATTGTAGTCATATATCTATGTGGGGATAATAATTTTCTTTTGCTCTTAGAATAACTAGAGCAACCTCTTTCTTGAAAAACAGTCTTGGGCCATTGCATAGAATGCTAAATGTCATTGAAAATGTTATCATTGTGCACTATCCAAATGGCCCAACACTTGTGACGATAATCTTCATAAAGAAGGGGAGTTGGAACTAATATTTGAATCTTACCAGACATCAAAGGGGTCGCTAGCTGTTATGAGGCACAATCAAATTCAAAGAAAACCAGCAAGCCGAAGCAAACGGGCAGTCCCAGTCCAACATATATATAATTAAGGTGAAAAGGTCTTCTTCGATAGCCAAGGAGCATAGAACACAGTTGAAATCAGCAAGGTGGATATTCTTATATTTGAGGAGTGCTCTAGTGCTTAGCCGATCTGCTAAGAGAAACCGCAAAATCGTTTGATTTGGCAAGTAGATTTCCACACCACTTTGAACTTGCCGATATGGTCAGTGCGTGGTGTTGATATGTTTTGTTGGAAGGAAAGTTTAGGGAACCCTAAATGTAAGTCAAACCGTCATTATCTTGATGCAACTGCGTGCAGGCCTCGAATGTTTTTGGTAAACTCATGGAACGTACTGCTCATATATAGGCCTCAGCAGACAAAAATGAGTGTATTTATCCGAAGCTACCAAATATATCATGATTCTTACAAAAGAAATGCAGTTCTAAAAAATCGGCTTTATGATGTCCAGACTCATATCCTATCCCAAAGATCATATCCATAAACAAGCAAATGATGCTCCATCCTTTAGATCCGATTTCATCCATACCATTGCTATATATATATATATATATGATTCTATAAATAAATATAATTATAAAAAGGCTATATCCAGACTCTACCCTGTGTGTGTGTGGATGTGTCCTGTGTTGATACCATACCATTGCTATATATATATATGTTTCGGAGAGTATCAAAACATTCTATTTTAGACTCAATATTTGATTATTATTCTCTGTTTAGTTTATTTCACAAAAAATTTCACCTATCACATGGGTTTAGACACCAGCATGAAGTATTAAATGTAGTTTAAAAAATAACTAATTGTATCGATTGATGACAAATTTTTTAAACCTAATTAATCCATGATTTGACAATGTGATACTACAAAGAAATATTTACTAATAATACATTAATTATATTTAAAAAATTTATATCATTGTTTCTTTATAGGTTCTATAATTTATTTTTTATTAGTATCTAAAATCTATAAAAAAAATTCACCACATGAACACGTGTGGGGCTAGTTATAAAAGGAGACGATGGCAAAGGAGAGGACCCATGATATTTGACGACAAGGAAATTAAAGGCAAAAGTCATTGGAAGAAACAGTAGGCCTAGCTAGCAGGAGTAGGTTATAGAGCTGGGCGCAGCTAGTTGAGCGTGGCCTCCTTTGTGGTTGTGTTTGGCACTGGCAGTGATGGAACAGTGATACGGCGCGGCTCTGGTGGCTAGCAGGATCGATGATATGATGATGAGAGGTCCCTCCCTCCCTAGTACACTACTCATGTCCACTGTAGAGTGCTACTAGTACAGCAGTACGTATAGCCTGGGCCTGCACAGGCCACCAGGCTACTCTAGGCCGTTCCGTTCCGTTCCGACCGAACGGCATGCGGTGTGTGCGTTGGTTCAGCTCTCGGCGGCGGCGGCGGCGCCTGCCTGACTGCCGTACGCCGGCCGCCGAAAGATTGAGTCGATCGAGACGGCCGGCCGGGGTTTATTTTACGTCATGCCAACGTATGACCACCGGCGGCGGACCGCTACTACAGCTGCGCTAGTGCAGTCGTCGCCGCCGTTCGTCGGGACATGCATGCAGGAAGATGCCCCATCAGCATCAGTATGTCCTACGATCGATACGCTACTGCGTGTTGTAGGAGTAGCATGCGCAATTGCACATGCATGCATGCAAGGACTCGGCAACGCAACATGCACGCGCTCATGCAGTGCAGTGCTACGTCTGCCAGCTACTCCGCTTGCTTTTGTTTGCCACAGATGAGATGAGAGATCCAACACGCTCCGCGAGAGAGGGAGAGGCTGGCGCACAG
>JADLZL010006135.1:67500-68607 GCA_015844335.1 Chrysopogon serrulatus | reverse complement strand
CTAAACTCCTAAACCCTAAACCCTAAACCCTAAACCCTAAACCCTAAACCCTAAACCCTAAACCCTAAACCCTAAACCCTAAACCCTAAACCCTAAACCCTAAACCCTAAACCCTAAACCCTAAACCCCTAAACCCTAAACCCTAAACCCTAAACCCTAAACCCTAAACCCTAAACCCTAAACCCTAAACCCTAAACCCTAAACCCTAAACCCTAAACCCCTAAACCCTAAACCCTAAACCCTAAACCCTAAACCCCTAAACCCTAAACCCTAAACCCTAAACCCTAAACCCTAAACCCTAAACCCTAAACCCTAAACCCTAAACCCTAAACCCTAAAAACCCTAAACCCTAAACCCTAAACCCTAAACCCTAAACCCTAAAACCCTAAACCCCTAAACCCTAAACCCTAAACCCTAAACCCTAAACCCTAAACCCTAAACCCTAAACCCTAAACCCTAAACCCTAAACCCTAAACCCTAAACCCTAAACCCTAAACCCTAAACCCTAAACCCTAAACCCTAAACCCTAAACCCTAAACCCTAAACCCTAAACCCTAAACCCTAAACCCTAAACCCCTAAACCCTAAACCCTAAACCCTAAACCCTAAACCCTAAACCCTAAACCCTAAACCCTAAACCCTAAACCCTAAACCCTAAACCCTAAACCCTAAACCCTAAACCCTAAACCCTAAACCCTAAACCCTAAACCCTAAACCCTAAACCCTAAACCCTAAACCCTAAACCCTAAACCCTAAACCCTAAACCCTAAACCCTAAACCCTAAACCCTAAACCCTAAACCCTAAACCCTAAACCCTAAACCCTAAACCCTAAACCCTAAACCCTAAACCCTAAACCCTAAACCCTAAACCCTAAACCCTAAACCCTAAACCCTAAACCCTAAACCCTAAACCCTAAACCCTAAACCCTAAACCCTAAACCCTAAACCCTAAACCCTAAACCCTAAACCCTAAACCCTAAACCCTAAACCCTAAACCCTAAACCCTAAACCCTAAACCCTAAACCCTAAACCCTAAACCCTAAACCCTAAACCCTAAACCCTAAACCCTAAACCCTAAACCCTAAACCCTAAACCCTAAACCCTAAAC
>JADLZL010006135.1:0-52500 GCA_015844335.1 Chrysopogon serrulatus | reverse complement strand
CCCTAAACCCTAAACCCTAAAACCCTAAACCCTAAAAAACCCTAAACCCCTGCACCCCTAAAACCCCTGCACCCCCACCCCCCGCACCCTGCACTTGCACCCCAAACCCTAAACCCCAAACCCCAAACCCCAAACCCTAAACCCTAAACCCCTAGTCCTTTATATTGGGGTTAAATATAATCCATGTGCAAATAATCAATTGCATCATAATTTTGTTGGGATGAGTGTTGCCAACTTGTTTGCCCATTTGACATGAACAAGTTAGCAACACTCATCCCAACAAGAGCATGATGAGCACAAGCAAGGCATTTGAGTTGTTGCACATGGATCTATTTGGCCCCACCCAAGTATGAGAGCATAGGTGGAAACAAATATGGATTTGTGATAGTAGATGACTTCACAAGATACATTTGGGTATTCTTTCTTCCGACAAAAGTGAAGTATTTGATGTATTCAAGACATTTGTCAAGAGAAGTCAAAATGAGTTTGAAACATCAATCAAGAAAGTGAGAAGTGACAATGGTAGTGAGTTCAAGAACACAAGAATTGAAGAGCTATGTGATGACTTTGGAATCAAGCATCAATTCTCGGCCAAGTACACTACTCAATCCAATGGGCTAGTTGAAAGGAAGAATAGAACTTTGATTGACATGGCAAGATCAATGTTGAGTGAATACAATGTGGATCATTCTTTTTTGGGCCGAAGCAATCAATACCGCCAACTATTGTTCAAATAGGCTCTATTGTCATAGGCTATTGAAGAAGACACCATATGAGTTGTTGAATGGAAGAAAGTCCAACATTGCATACTTTAGAGTGTTTGGTTGCAAATGCTACATTCTCAAGAAGGGCACTCGATTGAGCAAGTTTGAGAAGAAGTGTGATGAAGGATTCCTACTCGGTTACTCCACTACAAGCAAAGCATATAGAGTTTGGAATCTCACTCATGGCATAGTTGAGGAGGTGCATGATGTTGAGTTTGATAAAACCAAAGGCTCACAAGATGAAGAAGAGAATCTTGATGATGTGAGAGGTACTCAATTGATACAAGCCATGAAGGAAATGGATGTTGGGGACATTAGACCAACTCAAGTGGTGGATGTTGAAGATGACAAAGATCAAGTAATTACATCTCCAAATGTGCAAGCTAGTAGTTCTCAAGATCAATCTCAAGCTAGTGATTCTCAATTGCAAGATCAAGTGGGTAGTACACCATCTCAACCTAGTGATCAACCAAGCTCAAGTGCTCAACCTCATGATCTCCAACCAACTCATATTGCAAGGGATCATCCTCTAGATCAAGTGGTTGGTGATATAAGAAGTGGTGTGCAAACAAGATCAAGATTGGCATCATTTTATGAACACTACTCATTTGTCTCATCCATTGAACCAAAGAAGATAGATGAAGCCTTGATAGATTGTGATTGGGTCAATGCCATGCATGAAGAGCTCAACAACTTTGAAAGAAATCAAGTTTGGGAACTAGTTGAGCATCCAAAGAACTACAATGTTATTGGCACCAAGTGGGTATTCTGGAACAAGCAAGATCAAGATGGCATAGTTGTAAGAAACAAAGCAAGATTGGTAGCACAAGGATACACTCAAGTTGAAGGTCTTGACTTTGGAGAAACCTATGCACCGGTTGCAAGATTAGAGGCAATTAGAATCCTATTAGCCTATGCTTGTGCCCACAACATCAAGCTATATCAAATGGATGTGAAAAGTGCCTTCTTGAATGGATTCATCAATGAGTTAGTGTATGTTGAGCAACCTCCGGGATTTGAAGATGTCAAGAAGCCCAACCATGTCTATAAGTTGAAGAAGGCTCTCTATGGTTTAAAGCAAGCTCCAAGGGCATGGTATGAGAGATTGAGAGATTTCTTGCTTTCTAAAGGGTTCAAGATGGGGAAGGTTGATAATACTCTCTTCACCAAGAAGATTGAAAATGACTTGTTTGTGTTGCAAATCTATGTGGATGATATCATCTTTAGATCAACCAATCAAGAGTTTTATGAAGAGTTTGGACAAATGATGGCAAAAGAGTTTGAGATGTCTATGATTGGAGAGCTTAGCTATTTCCTTGGTCTACAAATCAAGCAATTGAAGAAAGGCATATTTGTGAGTCAAAGCAAGTATATCAAGGACATGTTGAAGAAGTTTGGAATGGAAGAAGCCAAGTCAATTGGGACACCAATGGGAACAAATGGTCATCTTGACTTGGATACAAGTGGCAATATGGTAGATCAAAAGTTGTATCGGTCAATGATTGGAAGCCTACTCTATGTGACCGCTTCCAGACCAGATGTCATGTTTAGTGTGTGCATGTGTGCAAGGTTTCAAGCTTCACCAAGAGAAAGTCATTTGAAGGCAACCAAGAGAATATTAAGATATCTTAAGCACACACCAAATGTTGGATTGTGGTATCCCAAGGGGTCAAACTTTAAGTTGATTGGTTATTCGGACTCTGACTATGTAGGATGCAAGGTGGATAGAAAGAGCACTAGTGGAACATACCAATTGCTAGGAAGGTCACTTGTCTCATGGTCATCCAAGAAACAAAATAGTATTGCACTCTCTACCGCCGAAGCCGAATACATTAGTGCGGGGAGTTGTTGTGCTCAATTGCTATGGATGAAGGCCACATTGAAGGATTTTGGAATCAAATTTGGACAAGTGCCATTGCTATGTGACAATAAAAGTCCCGTGAAGATCACCACCAATCTGGTTCAACATTCAAGAACAAAGCACATTGTTGGTATTTCTAACGTCACCACTAAAAGATAGAGTTTAAGCCCTAGACCTAGTGACGGCGCCAGAAACACCGTGGGTATTATAATTACTTGTCATTAGCAACTAGCCACTTTTGAATTACTAATATTCCTGAACATGAAATAGGTTGTCATCCCCGATTATATTGCTAGGAAATTATAATAGATTTATATTATACTATTGTGACTAGGCAGATAAATGTATGAATAAGATATAAATGTAAACTAATGGGTTCTGCAAGCGGACAGATAATTATACCGTTGTAGCATTTCACCTAGGGAAGTATCCAGGTTGTCGATTTATAATTATACCTCTAGGAAGGCTATGTGTCAAACTATTATTGTCATATTGATGAAGTACATGGATAGTTGATATTAATTGCACACTCTAATCTAATCAGGCAGAGGTCACAAGATAAATAAGGATAAATATGGGTGATAGCATAATCATCAAGTATCATAATTAAGGATAATCATCGAGCATCTTACTAGTCATAATCATAGCTAGCCATTAAATAAACTAGGGAAATAAGTCTATAACTACGTCAATTGAATGACTCTAACTAGTGCAACTACATCTAATCATCATTGCTAAATCAACCTTATGTCATTATTACATGTAAAGAGGCATCAACTAATGAGGATTTTGAGACAATAAAGTCACCTCCTTTCGATCGCGCCCATGCTAGTCCTACATACGGGGGGTGGACTACGGAGGAACTAACGTAGCTGTCACCTACGCAGACTACCACACGCCCCAAGATGTCGGGGTGCACTCGCAGATAAACAAGACATCTAGACACCACGTCTACATATCGCCTATCATCTACCCATTGTACATATGGATAAACGCTATACGAGCAATTACATGAATTCAATAAGATCAAAGTAACTAAACTAGACATATAATTAAAGTAGACAATGACTAATGCAATTAAGAACATATGAATATATTTAGAGTAAAGTCTCCCTAATCAGAATGTTGAATACAATAAAGTGACCAAGAACTAGATCTATTACCAAACTCTTGCGCTCCAGCCAGACGCCCAGGGCTCCAGATCCGATGAAGAACTAGATCTCCTCTACTTCTAATCTAGCTAGCTAATCCTATGAACTAAAAGGCTCTTGATGAACTTGAAGGCTCTTGATGCTTGACGGCTTGAGGCCTTGATGAATAATGAATTGGTCCTCCTCTCCGTCCCGGGTCTACCTATGTATTTATAGCCCAAAGGGATGCGCGTGCGCCGCAGATCAAACCGACTTAACCAACGGTGGAGATGAAAACCCTAGGCGCCAAGAGGAAGGTTCTCGAAGGGGAGGGCAGGGCGGCCGGGGGCCGCCCGCCCTAGGGGTGGGGCCGACCCGGCCCCACGGGCGGGGTCTCGCCTCTCTCGCTCCTCCTGGTGTCTTACGGAGTCTTCCCCGAGTCTTCCCGCGGTATTCTTCGTGGCGGATAAGTTTCGTGGTTTATTTGCACTTGAATCCCTCTTTTCAGCTTTTTCCGAAATCTCCCGAAATTACGAATATGCAAAACTCGTGGAAATTGTCGATAAATCCCTAGACTAGTGTGTTTTCTCATTTTCTTTTTGGATGAAAAGCTCTAGTAAAAGTTGACGCTAACAGATGTCAACAATACCCCCAAGCTTTACCTTTTGCCAGTCCCTTTGGCAAACACACTAAGCCTAAATGTTTATCATATTTGGATCGGGAGTTGCTACAATGTTATTATACTTTCTGGTACACATACTTGCAAATAAAATTCTCTTCGAATCAGACAATGTATACTTTAATCTTCAAACTTACTCATTTTACCTGTAATATGGGGTTTCACAACTTTTGCATAAGTCTTGAGCAGCTGAGAGATAGATCAATCAAGCTAAACACTATGTCTCAAGTTCTTTGCAATACTATCATTCCGGAGTTTTTAATAGATTTTCAGAATAAAACTCAGAGCTTCGTTGTATGACACCCTCAAATCTCTCAGTGTATGTGGTATTTGTGGTTCTCTCTTGAGGCATTAATGTTGTTATGTCTCCTATAGCTAAAGGTAATGTATAAAGTAGAGCTTATTGGAGTGGCAATAACAAGGATAGGCTTACTTGCAAAGCATATATTGTAGAGTCAACTAATGGATCCACAGAGAATCGAGGCATACAATCAAACCAAGATGTGCATGTGTATGGAATATGATGGATGGGTGTATATGTATTATTTATAGCTAACTCCTATTTCTATTTTTTTTGCTCTTTCGAATGACTCTCTTTTAAAATTTATCTCGGGAAAGACATGGGCTATCTTTATTATCTCTTTTTTTAGGGAGGCGGGTATCTAGTACCCATTGTTTTAATTGCTGGGACATTTGTCCATCTTTTACTCCCTTTTTTTCTTTTTTTTTATTTTGCATAGCCACATGCATCCTTTGAATACAATAAATGAATCGAGAGGTATGATCCAGACTTCGAGCATTAAAAGACAAAGGTTATCCTATAGGTTGTGGGAATATATATATATATTTTTTTTTTGTGTTCTCTCCCAGTGTAGGAGGTGAACATTTTATGATGAACATGTATGGAAATATGGTGGATGATTACGATTACTCCTTAGAGTAGGAATAATACATATGTGGTCCGAGTGTGCAAGTGATTCTTGGTTTTAAAAGCATGACAAGACTCTCATAAGGTATACAACACAAGTTGACTGAACTCAATACAAAGCAAGTAGCTAAAATGTGAAATGATTTTCCTATCTCTAAGATATTAAATTTTTTTTTTGGCTTTGGTAGGAATTTCACACTTATCATACAAGAGCTCATCATGTAAGGTTTAAATTTTCAAAATAAATTCTCCAGAACATAGCAAAGCTAGGAACAAGATAAATAGCAGCTCAACTTTCATGAATCATATCAATTAACTACCTAGACTCAACGCAAGCTTATACCTCCACAATTAAGGTTCGAATAAATTCTCCAATTAAAATAACAGTGCTTTGAACCTAGGAGATTTTAAGTTTGGCAAGTAGGTACTTAGTAAGTATTATAACAGAGCAACTATTCATCATCTCCAAGATAATTTTAATGTTCATCAAATTTAATAGCTCTAGCCTGGACTAAGTTTATACTCTAATATGAAACTAAATATTTATCATTTTTATAATATCTAGTATCTAATATCGAACATAAGACTCTATGACTTTGTGGACCTTCATATGCCCACATATTTTTGGTATTTTATGATTATTTATAGCAGACTCAAAAAATCGCTTAGGTGTAGTCACCTGATAACTAGGGGATGCTCCTCCCCCAAGCTTGATGGTTGCAATATCTGGTGTAGATGTTCTTTTCGAGCGATCTAGCCAGAGCGGACCTAGTGGTTGCCAGCGATAGTCTCTCTCTTAATGTCGTTCCTGCATAAGCACTCCACAAGAAACCAAAACTCGAGGCTCGAATATAATTTATGGGTTAGCGGTCAGCCAAAGAGTAATTGATTATCTCTATGAGTTATCTTTAGGTGTTGTTCAATTTAGCGGGATTAAATTTTCTTTTTGAATTTTCTGTTTATGATGCAAAAGATTTAAATATGAATGCTATATTTTTGTTATTTTATTTTTATGCCACCACAAAGTGGATATTCCTTCGAAAAATACCATAAGATATCAACATGGGGCTTTAACGATGCAGCGAATAATGCATGCAAAAATATTTTAAATTTAATATATTTTAATATGCTAATAGATAATGCTATAAATTTAAACTACTAATGCATTTAATGAGATAACTACCATTCTGACCTTATGGCTAGGGTACGGAATTTAAAGTCTACCGACAGGATTTAGACAAAGGTAAACACTTACTGGGAGGGTTCATCGTCTGAGGTAACCTCAGTCAACTCCCCGTCTTGTGGTGATGCGTCGCGTGCTTCCTTCCATCTTGCTTCGGTCTCTTTTACTTCTTTCTCTTCTAGCTTCTGCTCTTCTTCTTTATTCGCCTTCTCCCATGCTTCTAATCGTGCTCGGATCTCCTCCTTTTCTTCCTTGGCGAGCTGGTCCATTCTTTCTACTTCTTCTGCCCAGCAACTCCAAATGGGTGCGTGCGTGTTCTCTTCTTGCTCCGGAAACGATCTTCATATTTCACGACCTTGCCGGAAAGTCTTCCCGACCCACAAAGTGAGGCCGAAAAGCGGCTGACGGTTGTGCTTGGCGTCTTCTCCGGTTGCGTTGCTTTCTGGCCATTTCATGGTTATTTAATGTTCTGAATTGACAGCGTACCTTTTCGGTAGGTAGGTTGAAGTGGATGTGTCCGGACCCAATGTAGATGTTGGCGTTGGCAGTGTAGAGGAACGGTCTTCCCAAGAGAATCAGGGAATCATCGTCTTCCTGCATGTCAAGGACTAGAAAATCTGCAGGTATATATTGTCCTTGAATCCTTACCATGACATCTTTAACTATTCCTTCGGGAAATCTCAGTGATTGGTCCGCCATCTGTAATTGAATACATGTTGGGTATAAAGGCAAATCAAATAATTCATCATATACCTATTTTGACATTACGTTGCAGCCTGACCCAGTATCACAGATGGTATAAGGAAAGGTGGTGTCTTTGATTGTGCATTCAATGATTGGGACATCTGGATCACCTCTCTTGATTGGAAATGGCTTGGGTAGTCGGTGATCATTTTCTGTGTTGATGGCTGTAATTAGTTGAGTTGTCTCCTTAGGTGCATGCTTGGTCCTCCTCCATCTTCTGTTATTTCTATTGTTCTTCTTCTTCGGCATTGGGTTTGATTCTTGCTCTTCTTGTTGTTGAAATTGCTTCGGGGCTGCTGGAGATTTTAGGACGCGGTTCTTGAATGTGAATTTCTCCTTCTTGTCTTTGATGGACAAGACGATCTTGGCGAACTCTGCATAGATGATGGCTTTTGTTGTGCAAAGAAATGGTCTACCCAGAATGATGGGTGCCTTCTCATCTACTCCCGTCTCCATGACTATGAAGTCAACTGGGACATATGATTGCCCTACTCGAATAACAACTTCTTCTAGTACTCCCTCAGGGTAGCAAATGGACTGATCTGCAAGCTGCAAGCGCATGTTTGTGTACAACAGGGGATCATTCAATATTTTCTCATAAATTACCTTGGGCATGATGTTGACACTTGCGCCAAAATCGCAGATAGCCTCTCGGAAAGTCGCTGGGCATCCTATGGCGATAGGAATGACAGTCTTCCGTGGTCTCCCATCTTCTCTGGTAGAGAGTGGTCAATCCACTGTACATCTGCAGGCTCAATATGATATTGGGTTGCATTGTGAATATCAACAAGGTTAGCAGTTTCTAAATCTTCTGGTTGGCCTGGAATCTTACCTTTCTCTAGTGGAGGTACAGCAGCAGCTAATTGAGCTAATTGTGATTCTAACATTTTATTGAAGCTATGCTGATTCTTTATGGCTGAAGCAAAAGTATCCATTCTAGCATGTATGCTTTCTAAAGTTTTATCATTTGATGTTAGTTTTCTAGTCATTTGATCTAGCAGTTTAGATTGGCTAGTAACTAATTCTCTCAAAGGTGGAAGATTGTAATTATTGAAGTTATTACCTTGGTTGTTACCTTGGTAATTACCTTGTCGAGGTTGCTGGTTCCACCCTTGATTTTGCTGAGGACGATAGTAGGTATTGTTGTTGATGAAGTTCACATCCTCTTGCAGTGCAGGGCAGTTGATAGCTGAATGCCCATAGTCTCCACATTCTTCACATGTCATATGGGAATCATTGACGTGCATGACTTCCTTCTTCTCTATATCGAGCTTCTTCATAATGAGATCTAGTTTGGCAGTGACCATGTCAGCTTCCTTAAGATGATGGATTCCTCCTCCCTTCTTGCGAGGTTGAGTACGTTCTTCATTGCATATTGAGTTGGAGGCCATCTTCTCGAGAAGTGCTTTAGCATCAGTGAGCTTTAGTGACAAGAAAGCTCCTCCAGCTGCAGCATCAATGGACTCACGGGTGCTAGAGATTAGCCCGTGATAGAAAGTCTGCATTAAAAGCCACTCCTCTATCCCATGATGAGGACAGTCTTCAATGTAGTTCTGGAATCTTTCCCATGCTTCAGTGAATGATTCATCATGTTGCTGATGGAAACTTGAAATCTTTCCACGCAGAGCATTGGTCTTGGCTGTAGGAAAGAACTTTGCTAGGAAAGCAGTTGAGCATAGGTCCCATATAGTGTGTTTATCTTTATTGATGTAGAACCACTGCTTAGCTTTCCCCAATAATGAGAACGGGAAAAGTCGGAGTAAGATAGCATCTTTTGATACTCCTCTGATAGTGAAAGTGCTGCAAATCTCTAGAAAGTGTTGTAAGTGTGCACTTGCATCTTCATGTCCTTTTCCACAGAATTGGCTGGCTTGAACCATGGTGATGAGAGCAGGTTTGAGCTCGAACCCATTTTCCCCAGTGTTGACTGCTGGTCCAGTCCGGATGTTTGCTGTTGTTGGGGCAGAGAACTCTCGCAGTGACTTCTCAGCCATGTCTTCAAACTCAGGAGCTAGGTCTTCACCTAACTGATCTTCTACTTGTTCTTCTACTTCTTCTTCAAATTCCTCTTCCAGTGTTGGAGCTGGCTCCCTCAAAGAGCTGACTTGAGCAGGTGTTCTTGATGGTGACTCGAATTTCTCCCTTATTTCTGCAAGTCTTTTCTTTCTAAGGAGTTTCTCAGGATCGTCAGTAAAGTTCTTTGGAAGAGAAAAACCATTCATTCATCACCCCGCATAAGATAAGAAAATGATAACGACGAAGGGTGTACCTGACAGAATTAGAGATTGATTGATAATAAAAGTTTATCCATGTATACAAATGATCAATATGTTCTAAGTTTACTGTGCCTTCCCCGGCAACGGCGCCAGAAATGCTTGTTGGTATTTCTAACGTCACCACTAAAAGATAGAGTTTAAGCCCTAGACCTAGTGACGGCGCCAGAAACACCGTGGGTATTATAATTACTTGTCATTAGCAACTAGCCACTTTTGAATTACTAATATTCCTGAACATGAAATAGGTTGTCATCCCCGATTATATTGCTAGGAAATTATAATAGATTTATATTATACTATTGTGACTAGGCAGATAAATGTATGAATAAGATATAAATGTAAACTAATGGGTTCTGCAAGCGGACAGATAATTATACCGTTGTAGCATTTCACCTAGGGAAGTATCCAGGTTGTCGATTTATAATTATACCTCTAGGAAGGCTATGTGTCAAACTATTATTGTCATATTGATGAAGTACATGGATAGTTGATATTAATTGCACACTCTAATCTAATCAGGCAGAGGTCACAAGATAAATAAGGATAAATATGGGTGATAGCATAATCATCAAGTATCATAATTAAGGATAATCATCAGAGCATCTTACTAGTCATAATCATAGCTAGCCATTAAATAAACTAGGGAAATAAGTCTATAACTACGTCAATTGAATGACTCTAACTAGTGCAACTACATCTAATCATCATTGCTAAATCAACCTTATGTCATTATTACATGTAAAGAGGCATCAACTAATGAGGATTTTGAGACAATAAAGTCACCTCCTTCGCGACCGCGCCCATGCTAGTCCTACATACGGGGGTGGACTACGAGAGGAACTAACGTAGGCTGTCACCTACGCAGACTACCACACGTCCCGGCATGTCAGGGTGCACTCGCAGATAAACAAGACATCTAGACACCACGTCTACATATCGCCTATCATCTACCCATTGTACATATGGATAAACGCTATACGAGCAATTACATGAATTCAATAAGATCAAAGTAACTAAACTAGACATATAATTAAAGTAGACAATGACTAATGCAATTAAGAACATATGAATATATTTAGAGTAAAGTCTCCCTAATCAGAATGTTGAATACAATAAAGTGACCAAGAACTAGATCTATTACCGAACTCTTGCGCTCCAGCCAGACGCCCGGGGCTCCAGATCCGATGAAGAACTAGATCTCCTCTACTTCTAATCTAGCTAGCTAATCCTATGAACTAGAAGGCTCTTGATGAACTTGAAGGCTCTTGATGCTTGACGGCTTGAGGCCTTGATGAATAATGAATTGGTCCTCCTCTCCAGGGGGGTCTACCCATGTATTTATAGCCCGGTGGGATGCGCGTGCGCCGCAGGATCAAACCGACTTAACCAACGGTGGAGATGAAAACCCTAGGCGCCAAGAGGAAGGTTCTGGAAGCAGGAGGGCAGAGGCGGCAGGGGGGCGCCGCCCGGCCCTAGGGTGGGGCCGGCCGGCCCCACCTCGGGCGGGGTCTCGCCCTCTCGCTCCTCCCGGTGTCTTCCTCGAGTCTTCCCGAGTCTTCCCCGGCGGTATTCTTCGTGGCGGATAAGTTTCGTGGTTTATTTGCACTTGAATCCTTCTTTTCAGCTTTTTCTCGAAATCTCCCGAAATTACGTAATATGCAAAACTCGTGGAAATTGTCGATAAATCCCTAGACTAGTGTGTTTTCTCATTTCCTTTTGGATGAAAAGCTCTAGTAAAAGTTGACGCTAACAGATGTCAACACACATTGACATAAGGCATCACTTCATTAGAGATCACCAAGCAAAGGGAGACATTTCTATTGAGAGTGTTGGCACCGATGATCAACTTGCCGATATCTTTACCAAGCCACTTGATGAGAAGAGATTTTGCACATTGAGAAATGAATTGAACATTCTTGACTTCTCCAACATGAAATGAATGCACCCCCAACTATATGACATGCCTCTCCTTCGACTAAAGCAAAGGTGAAATTGTTTGGCATGATGCATTCATTCTTGCTAAGGACTTGCTTAGAACATATAGACATAATTTCTCTTGTTAAATTAGGCTCATTCATGAAAACAAAGTGACTTTGAGTACATATTATGCCACTATTGCTTCTATGTCTTGTATGATCTAGTGGCCAAATATGACTTGTTCATGAGAATATGAACCTAGTGTTTGATCTAGTTAAATGAGCAAGAAAGGATTTAGTTCAACATTGACAAGATAACCATTGAAAGATGTGTGAAGAAGCTTGTCATTGGTTCAAACCAAACTAAATTACTTGTGCAAGTTTACTAGTTTGAACCACAAGAGAAGGAAGGTTATGGAAACAAGTGATCCCCAACTTTAAGTGATCATCTCTCTACTCCAAGCTCCCACCATGATTTTAAGTCTACACCACGCATGATCATATACCTTTATGGTCATTGATGACAAAGGGGGAGAGATTACAAAGATATCATTCCAAGAGGGAGAGAAGATGAAGATTGAAGAATGTAAAGGGATCAAAATTTTGGAGCACACAAGTAGGGGGAGCAAGCTCATGAATATGATTGTTTGCATTTGATTGTGCATTTCCATATGTTTGCTTGCATTGCTCTTAGATCGATGTAACCATATTTTTAGTGGTATCTCTCTTGCTTGTGTGATGCTTGCTAGTATAAAACTTGATTGATGAATTGATTACTAGCATGCATAGGCTCTAGCTAGAACTAGAATGGTGTGTTTCCAAGCGGTATCTAGAAATCATGTTTTTATTATTGATCTTACGTGGTTTCTAGTTATTTGATGTTTCTAGCTAGATTTGGTGCTAAGGATGGTTCATGATGTGCACTCCGATGGTATCACGCTTCAAAGGTCCATTCTATACACCTTAGCATCAATTTGGTAGAAATGACTCTCCCAAAATCTATTTATCCATCATGTGTGCAAAGCTTCTAAATCCAAACTCTTAGCACACATGTAGGGGGAGCCATAGCTACCAAATGTGTTTTACATGACTTGTCCAATTTTCTTTTCACAAGCTCAAATTGCTTGGACAAGTGGTGTAAAGCCAAAATTATATTTAATTCCTATCTTTGTAGAGGTTGTCATCAATTACCAAAAGGGGGAGATTGAAAGCCCTAGTTTAGTTTTGGCTAATTGATGAAACCTAGGACTAACTCTATTGCTAAGTATGTAGCATTAGAGAAAGGGAAGGTCCAAGCCAAGTGGTGGAGTGGTGATCAAGGTGTCGGTAAAGACCACAAGTGATCAAGTACCACACTTGAAGATGAAGGAAGATGACGAGCAAGATGGAATGCTAGAGGCAAAGGTATATGATAGGGCATTTTCATTTTGCCGGCCATAGGCGTGTAGAGAAGTTGATGGCCGGGTTTAGGATTGATAACCGTACTATTAAGAGGGGCGATGTCGCGCAATATCGATTATCTAAGTGCCACTAGGTGAGCAATGACTTTGCATATGCATTAGGGACCTAGTGTGCTTGCTAACTCTTGCAAAATCTATTTGAAAATGCTAACACACGTGCACAAGTGGAGAGACACTTTTGTGTTGGTTCTTGAGGGCAAGAGGTGATGGTGTTTGGGTGTGGAACCCTCCCGCCGAGCTCGCGAGGCGGGACTCGAAAGTTTTCGGACGAAGAGGGGTCACTCAGAAGTGACCGGACGCTGTCTTGGTAGGGACCGGACGCGTCCGGTCAGTTGGCGATCGTCCGCTGATTTCCAGGGGCGACCGGACGCCGGAGGACCGGAGCGTCCAGTGCCAAGATTTCTGTGCGTCGCAGCTGATGGAGTGAGGACCGGACGCTGGGCGCGTCCGGTCAGTGTGGAGCGGACGCGTCCGGTCAAGATTTTCACGTTTTGGAGCTCTCTGGGTAACGACCGGACTCCACTGTGCTTCTAGTGCATTTGCCTTGTGTTTGAGCATCTAGTGGCACTAGTGAGCGTTCTTGCTGCGATTGAGCTTATTACTCTTGGTGATTGCCGTCACCTAGACGGTTGGAGCAGCGAGCCGGAGTTGAGTAAGGTTGAAGATTGTTCTTGGCCACTCCGGAGGTGATTTGTGAGGGGTGTTGATCCCACCCCACGGAAGATCGCGAAAGGAATCCTTAGTGGAATCGCGTGTCATTGAGTTACCCTCACGTTGTGTGAGTTCTTGTGGTGCCCGGTGAGGGCTTGGCTTGTGACGCCAATTAGCCACCGAACTACCGAGTGTGTGGTCGACACAACGGGGAGTAGCGTGCCGGCAAGCACGTGAACCTCGGGATAAAAATCTTATGTCCTTTGGTGTTCTTGTGTGGCTTGATCCTTCGAGATCAACTTGGATTTCTCTATTGGATCATCTCTTCGGGTTTCATTGTATTGACAAGACGGTGATTGGTCATCTTCCCGAAGGCACGGTTTGCACACTCGATATCCTTCCTTGCGATTACATTTGTGCAAAGTAGTGTATTAGGTTGTGTAGCTTAGTTGTGTTACTAAGGACCCTATTCTTAGTGTGCCTAGTGTATTAGGTTTGCTAGAATTGTGTAGGTTGGCTTGCAACCCCCTCTAGGCTAGCGCTAGACTTACTTCGCCATTTGTTATTCTAACCGGTTTGTTTAGTGTTTTGCAAGAATTTTTTATAGGCTATTCACCCCCCTCTAGCCATTTAGGACCTTTCAACTAGCTAGCCTGAGAAAACTAGAGAAAGGGAAAAACAAAAAGCCTAAGAGTTCAAGTGCCCAAGAGATAGCAGCCACCTCCCCCATGGGGACCTATTTATAGTCCAAGTGGTGGTGCCTAAGTACTAAACTACCCCTAATGAGATACACACCCCTCAGGGGCAAATTTGGAATATGTCGTGAATATTCTTCGGCTGGGACCGCATCCACCGCGAACTTGCTTCCCTCCGATGCAAGCTTCACGATCACGCCGCGTGTCCTCCGAACGAAGCTCCCCGTCACACCACGACCCAAACCGGTCAGACCGGTTCTCCAAACTGGTCAAACCGGTTTCACCAGTCTTGGCCACGCTCGGGTCCTCATGCTCGGTTTTGAGGCCTAAACCGGCAAACCCACCTCCTGATGGTTTTGTGGCCAAACCACCAAACCCCGCGTACAAGCTTCGGTTGTTAGCCGCTACCTTGCACCGGCTCTCTGTCCACGTTGCCTTGCTTGTTCTTGCCACCATGTGAACCGCACTTGATCCACCGGCCATCGGGTCCCTCGAACCAAGCCTACTTGCCTCTCCACTCCTCGGAGGCCACCATGGCTAAGGCCTTTCGCGCTTGTTCTTCACCTGTACCATTGCAACCAAGCCGCATTCTACACCTACATTACTTAAGCCAAGGCGAATGTCAATCCACACTACGGCATTATCAATCACTCATCACACCAGGAAGCGAACATCCACTGGTCCTCGGACCCATCCGGTCCTCACCTTCGGCTTAGAGGGCCACGGATGTCATTAGCACGAGGGGACGTGGCACCGATGGGGCGAACTGTTATCGGGGATCCAGCAGACGCGCGTGAAGTTCGGTGCACCGCAAGGGGTGGTGCGACGTGTACAAAGGATGGGAAGAAATCGCTGAGTTTTGCAGCGAGGACTGCAAGCTTCGCCGCGAAATGGTGATGCTCCAGAGGGACATCGGAATAGGAAACTAGCTAGTACTTCATATATGATCGATCATCTCACCATGATCTCCTGCAATTAATTGCAAATGCAATATATATACTATTTTTTAAAATAATATTGTCGATCTAGTATGTTGATGTACCATGATGTCCTACTAATTCCCTGCTTTGGTTACATTAGCTTGTTGTAGTAGACGGCGGATAGAAATTAGAGACGATGTTGTGTTTGTTGAACCTGTGATGAACTAGATCTTAGAGACACAGATAGATCCATCCGCGTCGCCTATAATTTCTGTACAGGGGCATTTTGGACAATGGTGAGTCTTTGGCGACGTGTGTTAGCGAACCCGCGTCTCCTTTCGTGGTAGGAGGCCATTTTCTTAAAATGAAACTTGCATCCCTCAATTATTAGAGCCCGTAAAACAGCTCCTAAAAATCATTAACAATAACATCAATTCATTCTTGAGCATTTAGTATTTGAATAAAATATCAACAGTCACACTAGTGTACTCAAAATTCTTATAATTCGATTTTACATCTCATGCTTATGATATAATAATTCTAATAACACTTAATGTGCTCTAAAAATTCTAGAAATTGAATTGGCAACATAATTTGTGTACTTAAACTTGTAATAAAAAATTCAAATGGTTTCAATAAAGGAATAATATACTTGTGTACAAATGTCTACATCTCTCACATAGTTTCCTAGAATATTGCTTGAACATTGAAGTTTTCCACACTTTGCAACATGTTCGAACTCATATGCATTTGAAAATTTAACACAACCTTGTGTTCACCTTAAGATCACGAAATGCAAAGTTTCATTACTAATGGTTGTGGAAAACAAATATTATTTCTATGTTGTACTTACAAAGAACAAGATAAGCCATATAAACATAATTTAGGGAACGGAATATACACTAGAAAATGAAATCAATGAAAAGATGGAGATTTTAGAAAATTTAGAAAAAAATCATCAAATTTGGACCAAGTACGACGGAGAAATACATGTTACAAAATCTGATTGCAGATTAAAAGGAGAAATGCGAATTGTTCTTCAATCCGACAATCCGGCCCACCGTCCCATGGAGACGCGGGGATTGTTAAACCGCGTCGCCTTTGCACACCGAAGCTGTTCTTCATTCCAACAAGTGGAGGAAGCGAGGGCACCGCCGCCGCCACCGCCGTGGCAACTGCCCTGCCCACTTCGGGCGTTTTGACACCCAAGATGGCACCCTAGGCCTCGCGGGCGGTAAAAACCAACCACCACAACCTTCGATTTGACTTAGAAGCATGACAAATCAAATCTTGTCTATCAAGAACTGATTAAAAACCCTCGTCATATATATGTAATATAATTTACATTCAAGATACATAATATTAATTGATTCTTGTGCCTACATCCCGATGTTCATCCCCGCCGACGACGCACTTCACAAATAAGCTGAAGGTACGCATCAAGAGGTCAAACTCATGATGGATGCGGCACTCGGTGCTGCAAAGAGTGGATGATCCGTGAGGTCTCCGGGGCCTGTGGCGCCTACTTCCTGCTGCCCAAATGCAGACGGGGGATTTTGGATGGGCAACAACAGAATGTCGCCGCCGCCGCCGCGAAGCCGGTACCACCACGCAATGCCGTGGAGATCCCATCGACGAGGAAGCGCAGCCGCTGCAGTTGCGGTTCTTCCACCGCCCGACGAGGGGCGACGGGCCACCGCTAATTTCCTGAGCAATGCCATTGCTTCGGGGTCCGTAGGGTTGCAACGGTACTTCAAAGATCGCCAAGAAGTACTTTGCACCGAGTCTTTGGTAGCGGCCTCTCCGACGAGCTTCAGATCCTTACCGGGATTCTCGCCGCATCATCGACCTCTGCATCCCCTCGAAGCATAAGGCCTCCTGGATGCTTGGCGACGAGGAAGCGCCGCTCAAAGCACGACGACATGGTGATTCCCCGTACACCGATGAAGCTCATGCGGTGACATGTGTAGGAGTACCTCATCAGAGTCACAGATGCACCGGAAGGTGCCACAGACCTTATTACGAAGGATCAGGAAACGAATGATAGGCTCATCCTTGATGGAGCGGAGGATGATCCGGGTGATCAGTTCATCTGGCAGCAGCAACATCAAGGACACCGCAGCCATCAAGGACAAGGGGAAGGAAATTGAAAGGCGACGGGTTTGGTTTGGAAATTTGGCGGGAGACGCGGCCACCGCACCAAGAAACGATTTGGTCTGGCGACGCGGGCCCGACACCGTTGCCCTTTGTGGCAGGACCTTCCAAATTATATGGCCCACAAACACCGACATTGTCCCTAAGACCTCTATCACCCATATACTTGTGTACCACATAACTTAAAAAGTCCTGTCGGGTGAAACCCCGATGACACCACGACCCTCCAGGATCAACTTCTTATAAAGACACTGTAATATTACAACCGTTTATACAAAATAAAACAGAGTAGCGGAAGGTTTTATAAAAGAAGATTATAACACTTGATCAGAGTTTGCTTAAGCAAAACTTAACTGGGTTTGCGGAAGCGAGCAAAGAACTTTGTAGATGGAAGACATTCGATCATGCCAAGCCCATTGGTATGACTGAGTTAGCTTCACTATTTAACACCTGCAACAGGGGTCAAACAAACCCTGAGTACAAAAGTACTCCGCAAGACTTACCCGACGGAAAAGAGGGGAGAAGACTCAGGAATGCTGGTTGATAGGAATCAAGGTAAGGCTTTAGCAAGAATCAAGGACACCTTTGCGGAAAAACGACTAATGTTGATCCTTACTATTCATTCTTAGCTGATATTTTCATTAAGCATTAAGCTATTCATCTAGATTATCCTAGTCTAGAGCAATCACTTGTCAAGCAAGATCTCAATTTTTAAAACTTTCCATTCTCAGCAACTTTTCTCATTACTACGATGCTGGGACTCGGATCACGGCTCCCATATCGTGGAGCACACGACGATTCGAATCGCTTATATACCCAGCTGGGGCTTCCTAGCCACACGATGTATGCAGGACCCAACATCTTACATACATCAACTCACGCTTGCATTTCTCCAGACCAGAACAGGTCCTAGCCACGAGAGCACAAGACACCATCTCCCTACGCCGTCGGTCCACAACCGGCCGACGGTGCGCCAGACTGTGGGTACACGCTACGTCCCATCCTGGTGTCCGTTCTCGTATGGATCGTACAAAGGAGCTTACCGCCATTAGCATGCGACTAGTACTATCCAATAACCTCATGATCCCAGCGCCAAACAACGGACGGTCCTTAACCGACACAAGTGGATGACACTACACCAGGGCACTAGCCCTTCCTGATGCAAGTCACTCCACCGGCGTCTCGATTTACTCATCATCATGCTCTTGTTGCGTACCCTTGACCCGATCAAAGTGAAGGGATACCAACAAGGAACATCAGGTTTTCATAATTGCCTTCAAGGGGATATTGTGATCAACTTTTGAAAGCATTTTATTTTCAAAGCCTATGCTATCAGCAAGGCTCAGCATATACTAAATATTTTCAAATCAAAATAGGTTTCAGGGATAGTATATCAAGGTACCGTAAATGCATCAAGATAGGATATCACTCAACTCCTACACCTAATGCATCATATCATCAACATAAAATTATAAAGAACTTTCCAAATTCAAGAAAGAGTTTAATGTATCCGGGGCTTGCCTGAGTTGCAGAGAAGGTTAGTTGTTAATCTTTGACACCGACATCTTTGTGGATTCACCTCGTCGGGTTGGATCACCGCGGATCTTCTTTGAAACTTGACCATCGCAACCCATCGCTCTCACGTGTAAACTATACGTAAAGGAATGATGCATGCTTAATGACATGACATGATGCGAGATTATGCAATATGGATGAAACAACTCAACCCATTATTATCTTGAGTACAACTTTTCTTCATGGTATAGTTATGCTAAGAGATCATAGATAACATTGACGAGGACGAAATGACAATACATAATCAACATAAAATACCGAAGGTCATTAGAGTTAATGACTTAGGGTTATTATTCTAATAAGCATTTTAATTATTAACTAACAAGTTTAATTAGTTAATTCATCATGAAAGAATTGAACTAACATGGACCAGCAAGACTTTAACATAAAAAGCACCTGCATGGCTTAATCACTTGTTCAAACCAATGCATACAAGGAGCAATCACAACTTATACACATGCATCTACTTAATTAGGTATTTAATTAATTCATTTTAGTCACCAACCAAAAGTTGATTAAGAGCACCTTATGAGAATAATTAAGTTGCCAAGGAACAGCAGGGGTTTTGTGTTCCAAGGTCTACAATCAATTCCAAACACAATCTCAAGTTATCTTATGATTTATCCTAATCATTTTAGCATTTATTAACTAATAATTAAAGCATAGAAATAATGGAATAAATTTAAAATTATCAAAACAGTACCAAACTTTTTGTGGAGCTAGGTCATAGCACATAACATTTACACACAAAATTTCATGATCAATAGATTAATATTTTAGTCTAAAAAATCACACAGCACTCATTTATTAAATTAAAGCATGGAATTATCAAGCATGACAAAAGTGATTAACATGCCAAACTCATATTTTTCCATGAAACTACACATAATGAGGAACACATAGAATTTTAGTTTATATTTTTCTGAGCTCTAATTAATGAATTATGAAATAAACAAGAAACAACACTTTTTAGCTTTTTCTGAAAAAAAAAAGGAAGAACCCTGTCTTCTACCTTCGGCTGCTAGGCAGGAACAGTGGCCGGCAAGGGGCTGGAGTTGGCCAGCGGTGGCCAGATGGCGGCGAGCGGAGGTGGTGCACACTGGATAAGGCTCTGAAGCACGGTGAACCCGCAGGTGCTCATGGCTCCGCCAGAGGTGGACTGTGGCGTTCTAGCCATGGTGGAGCGAGCTTCGGCGGCCATGGCTGCCTGTCGTGATGGGAATCAGCCACACCGGCGACTCTGGCCAAAATTGATAGCGTGAGCAGGTCTGGGAGGACCGTGGGGGTGTTGTGAAGCGCTGTGCACGGACTGAGGGGCTACGGTGGAGCCATGGCAGCGAACTGCTCCGGCGGGCGTGCTGCTGGAGACGGAGCAGAGGCATGGCAGCAGCGAGTTGGAGAAGAAGGAAAAAAAAAAAGACGGCAACGCAAGGCTTAAATGGGCAAGAGTGAGGCTTCTGGGTTTTGCCAGCTCCCGCCCAGGCTCAGGCAGACAAGCTGCCGCGTGCCTCTGCATGGAAACGGCGAGAAGAGTGACGGCCGGCCAGCGCAGCAGCTGTGTTGCCGATGCTACTGTTTATGGTACTGTAGCAGTGGACCTTTTCTTCTTTCTTCCTCTTTTTCTCCCAAAAACACACAACAACTTGGAAAAATCCAAAAATGAAAGTTGCTAAAAATTTTAAGATCTACAAATTTGCTTTTGGGATCAACTCGAAAATCTGCTTAAATTTTGAAATTTAGAAAAGGGATTAAAAAGAACTTGAATTAGGATTTTTAAATTAAACTCAAATTTAAATTTTTAACTCTGATTTTGAAACCTCTTTTTGCAACCTCAGTTGGAAACTTTTCAAACCTCAATTTCCATGATTAAATCATAACTTCACAATTTGAGCTCAGAAAGGGTTTCATCTTTATTTCAATTAATAAACATATTTAACTTAATAAAGGTCATTAAGCTATTCTAGTGATATTTAAACATCATTAGCAACTGTTAACATCATTTAATGTTTAGACTTAAATTAACACCACTTCATGATTAGCATTTTATGGTATTATTTATATGCCAAGGCAAAGCTTTTAATTAAAAGTAAAGACCATTTTCACCATGAAATACATTAATGCACCGATGTTTATCAAACATCATTATCACTCATGTCATGATATACTTAGAGCAAGATAGATTACATGATTAACACCTCAACACATGATTAGCACACCAGACAAAACATTACTTATGCAAGGATCATTAACACCATGAAATGCACCAATGCACATAATGCTTAGGGATCAACTTAATGATGCATATGATTATATGCTATTTGCATTATCATTGAATCAATAAACATGATGCTTAATGCATAATATGATGACATGGTGGGTTCAGGTTAACGTAACACCAGGGGTGTTACACCCTTGCCCTTTTCACCTTCCCGCGAAATAGAAAGGCGATACGTGTTTTTGGACGGTTTGTGATCCCAAAATGGTTCCCAAGGCGTAGTGGAGGGGCGTGGCGTAGTGGGGGGAGAGACGCGCCCTGACGGTTCCACGTCTTGTCATCATAAATCTCCACCTGCTTCACTCGACGCCATCATAAAACCCCTCTCATCATATCATTTCTTTCACTTCTTCTTTCGATCCCCCTCGCCATCACCACCACAATCTCCTGTCACTGAGAGATCACGAAGGAGAGAAGAGCATGGCGTCGGGTGACCCGTTAGCGAAGCAGGGGGGACGAAGGGAGGAGGAGGACGGGGGACCCGCCTGAGTGGACCTCCTCCCCAACTCGCCGTCACTCTCTTTCCAAGGGATGACGTTAGAACCGTGTGCACTGACGAGATGAGGATATTATGTGCCGCGGTTAGACGGATCAAGGTCTCCCCCATTCAAGCTATGATTCATCAGTGGTTAACAAACTTTAGGATGACAGGTCCTATTGAGTGTACGTCTTTGGTTACGCACGTCATTACGAGTCTTGGGATTACCCAAGGGATCAACATTCCCTACATTGCTACTCCCCGGGCCGTGATTGATGAGGAGTATTTGATTCAGGGGCATACTCTAAAGAAGGGTCCGGATGATTTGTTGGTTTTCGTTTACCCTGGCTATGCAAACCAAATTCGGTTACCTAACCCGGATTTCAGTTTGTACGGCCAAGGGCCACTGACCGTTGCTCTTGAGGAACCCTCATCGTTCTAGTGTTTCTGGTGTCAGGATTACTAGGAGTGCATCGAGAAGTGTAGCCATGGCATAACAGCCACCACCATGGCCGCCGCCACAGCCGTCACCACAGCCATCGCCACAGCCACAACTTCAGTCTACCACACCTCCGCCTGGCACATGGACCTCTACTGGGTACATGCATGGGGTTACACTCAGATATGCCCCCGGTTGGGATCAGCCCATTTACAAGCAAGGTGCGAGTAGCTCGGCTTGAGCTAGCGCAGGTAGTGGCGATTGGGCCATGCCCGCTGGTACTACCTATGGAGATGCTACATCTTCATCGTCTAGGTTGCGCTCGTCATCTCGTTGGGTCACCCTCACTCAGCAGATAAGCGAGCTCAACATCTGTGTCGGTGACATGTAGGAGACAGTGCACCAGCATGCTGAGTCCACCTGGGACTGGCAGCGTATGTCAGGTGAGAGACTTCGCACCATAGAGTAGGCACAGCAACAGCAGTTGGAGGAGCAGAGGGCTTTCTACGCATGGATGGGATTTCCCCCTCCACCGCAGTAAGCCTGAAGCTAGCTTGTGGGAGGACCCCCACTTTGAGGTAACTTGTATCTTCAATTGCTTTCAGAATCTTGCATGATAAAAACACATAAAAATCAGAAAAATTAAAAAGACCAAAAATATTTATTTGCTTTCTTAATTAGTTTGCTTTCATATGTGTGGTAAGAATGCTCTTGTTCCCATGGTTGAAATGATGAATAGTTGCTCTGTTTATTCCTCTTGTATGCCATGCTTACAGCTTAGTATCCTATTTAAGTTTTGAGTTTGTTGGCTTGCATGATCAAACCTTAGCTTGAAACTTGTGGGTAGCAAAAAGCATGACCTTTAACTAGGTTGTTGTGAGGTATGATATGGTATAATAGAGTTGCTATGAGCTAGTGCCAAGTGATGTTTGATTTTCGGAGTTTTCTTTTGAAAAAATGTTAAAATGATAAGTTCCTCAATGATGAGAAATTCCTACCCAAGGCCATATGTAGATCCTAGCATTTGTTAGCTTCCACATATGCTACCTGATTTCCTCATTGAGTCTTGTCGAATTGTTGTGACCCTCGGCGTTAAACTTGTCATGCTCCTATGATCAAGATCACGTACACAACCACCATATACTAAACTTCTACACCGGAAGTTAGCAACCATCATTTCATCCATTTCCCATCCACTGCACATAATAAAGCTCTGCGCATTGCTTCATGCTTTGTCCCTCCCCAAAAATATTCAAGAAAGACTATGGGCTACAAAAAAAAGAAGAGTGAATAAAGAGACACAGCCCAAGTCTCAAAGTTTCAAAAATGGAGAGAGAGAGGAGAAAATCATGCAAAAAGGAGTTCATCCTCCATCCACCATATACACACACATGCACATTTTGATCAGGTTGTATGACTTGTTGCTCCCAAGGATCTGTTTTTTGACTCGACAATATATGAGAAACAGGTATGCCACATATCTTCCCTACCTACAGCTCCACATATCAGCTTATTAGAAGTAGGTGGTGAAAGAAGGCAAATTAATGCCTTGGTGAGGAACCATACACATTGAGCGATCTGAGAGTATCATTTGAGGAACTTTGATTTCTTTTTGAAAACTTGCAAAACCTCCGGATTGATAACTGATCAAGGTACATGCGATTGGTAACTTCTATATAACCATTCGATCTTTCAACCGCCCAAGGCAGGTGAAGCTACAAGCCCCATATCAACCAAGAGAAAGGTAAGATCTATGCCAACCCATTCAACTCTTGATAGAATACCTAGTTGTATGCTTGTCATAAATTAGGAATACAACATCATAGCAACTCCTGATCAGCCAACCTCAGTCCTTAGTGTCTTGCTCAGGACGAGCAAGAGGCTAGCTTGGGGGAGTTGTTGACGGCTGTTAGGTGCTTATTTTAGCCGTCAATTTACTCATGAATAAAGGAGCAAAAGGGCATTTCTTGCATGCATTCAATTAAGAATAATGTAGTTCCACTTGTCCTTGGAGATTATTTGATTGGAGGAAAATAAGCATAAAAGAAGTGACAAACTCACCTTCTATGGTCCATGCCACATCACCTCAGCAAGGAGGGGCTGTCACCTAGGATTACATGCATACAAGCCATGTCATCAATCCAAGGGAGGCAAACCCCGACGAATCAGACGGTGACACATGGACATCACATGGATTGAAGGGCCCACAGGCACCCAAACCGCCTCAAAACTGCGTGGACATCGGGAACCGACTTGAGGACCCACCTAACAACACTACGTGAAAAACAGACATCGGTAACAGGCGCCAATTGCCATTGGTAACGGGTATCACGCCTGTTACCGATCAAGCGTTATAAATAAGCGGACAAAGGTAACGGGCAGATGCCCGTTACTGATAATGCGTCTTTGTAATGAGCATTTAACAAAGAATGTTACCATAACTGGTTACCGATCACCTAAAATGGCTATTTTTCTGGGCCCACAGGGACATTTGGTAACGGGCACTGGCACCAAGCCCGTTACATGAGCTCAACATCAGAGATGCGTAAAACACCCATCTCCATTAAGAAGGTCAAAAGAGACGCATTCAGTAGATGCGTGCTCCTCAGTCCCGACGAAAGGAGACGCTTGTTGTCCATGCGCGTCTCGAAATTCTTGACGAAAGGAGATGCGTGCTGTACACGTGCATCTCGACTGTCTCGATGAAAGGAGATGCGTGCGGTCCACGCCCGTCTTGACTGTCTCGACGAAAGGAGACGCGTGCTGTCCACGCGCGTCTCGACTGTCTCGACGAAAGGAGATGCTTGCTGTCAACGTGTCTCCTCTCGCCTCAACGAAAGGGAGACGCTTGTTGTCAATGCGTGTCTCCTCCGCCTCGACGAAAAGCGTCACTCACCGATAAGTTTTTGTAACGTGCTTTACTTAACGCCGCCATCGATACATAGGGGACCCCTATAGTAACCTTGCTATTTTCTCGGCTGCATCCTCGGTACTAGCCGATTTGGCGGCTCCACCGGATCATTGGTCGCATCCCGGAACCGGTTAGGATTTGGTAGCCACCACAAAGAAGGAGACATCACAAACACATTCTCATCACATATTTTCACAAGCAAGTAGACATATATACACAAGCAAGATCAAGTACATCAAGTTCCTCATTAGGGCTTGTTTCGATGGAGTCTGAGAAAATTGCCCGAACCGAGGCAACAACATCGACCCGGCCAAGCAGGTTTCTCAAGCAACAACACCGACCAAACCAGCCTGAATGCAACAAGTTTCAAGTTTCGGCTACAATGAACTCACAGTGCATCTCCCTTTGGGTTGCTATAGAACTTGCCTTTTTTTGGTCGGGGGTCTCCTTAAGAATGAACTTCGCACAAAGATGCCCCGGATCGGCTTTAGTTCTTCTTTAGTAACCTTTTGAGAAGCTTTGAAATCCTTCAAAATACAATCACTATCTAAAATCAGTTTCTAAAATCAAATGGAGAATATGCATGAGCAGAGACAAGCACCGAGCATTATCTACTTTACAGCAGCCTTCTTGATGCGAGGTATGTTTTTGACTAGGCTTAACATATTGAATGTCACAAGGAATCCAGACAAAATGGACCCCCATGGCTGCTGAGCGCACTGCATCGAGGTACCAAAATGACAAGTTAATGCAGTACCAAATAGGTATGAAGGGAGCATAAAAAACCTCGGTCTTACAACGATATTTGGCTTGTGCTTGAGTTGAGGATTGGTTTTTGGCTTTTTCTTCTTTCCTTTCATCACTTGCTTCATGTGTTCATCGAAGGCCCCGCATGATCAACAATACCGATTAGAAACACTAAGAGATTGATTTTTTAACAAAACCTACAAGATCTTGACCAGCTCAAAATAATTACGAGGTCCTCGAACTTTTGTGTCCGATGTAGTTTAGCAGGATCTAGATACCAAACCTCTTTGTAAAGCATACAGATGATCACTATTACCCAAGGCCACCTGTTGACCGGCTGTTAAGTGCCTAATTTAAGGCCGTCAATCCCTGCATTTCGTCATGAGAACTATGCATCCACAGAGAATAGGAGCTTAAACTAATAATTTCCACAAGTGGCTATGCAAAGTTGAATGCGGTATTCAAAGATAAGAAATGAAGAGAGAAAACACACCTCTATGATCCTAGCAATTCAGGCTCAGCTAATGAGGGGCTGCCATGTAAGCATGCCTTGGATCCATGATGTCATCGTCCAAGAGAGGAAGCTTCGGTGAATCAGAAGCCGCCACGTGTGCATTACATGGATCCTAAGGCCCACCAGAGCACCCAAACCGCCTCAAAACCACGTGGACACCAGGAACCGTCTTGAGGACCCACCTACCAGCCACCTGGAGAAAGCACAAGGCGAGGGGGCCCACCTAAGGGTCGGCCGAACCGCCATTTGCCACGGCTCATCCTGGCCTTCCACGTGTTGGTCCCTGGTTGGCTCCTAGACACGTTCCTGGGGTGCTTGGGGTGCTCACACGCTGGTGCTCAGGCCTATAAATAGGAGATGAGGGGGTAAGAAGAGGACAACACACTTGAAGGCAACTTCTCACCTTTGCCTCTTTCTCCCCCTCTCATTCTCTCTTGGTGGAGGTGAAACCTCATCCCTGTGGAGGATCTAGCCTAGGTGGTGCTAGGTAGAGAGGGAGTGTGTGGATGAGTAGAGGTGAGGTGGTGATGATTCGTTCATCATCCATCGTCCCCTTGTATCTCGTGGGTGACGCTGTTCTTCATTTAGACTAAAGTGAGTATTTCAGTATATTCCAATTAGACTAAAGTTGCTCTCATGCATGGGTGACATGTTCTTGTGTTCTTCATCTGTTCTTGATCTTAAGCCTTATGTTCTAGTAGCATAACCTCCTTTGATCCTGTGAAGAAGTTACATATAAGCTTATCTGTTTGTGTGGTTGCCCGTAAATTAGAATATAGTGAATCTCATGCATATTTGATTTAGATCAAAGTGTCATTCATATCTCCTCGCGCCATCTTGCTTTGATCATGAATGAGGGTTCGTCGCTCTGTATTTATACGGAGTGCTATAGTGTTGCTACGGGACGTCAGACATAGTCGTGCTATAGTAGTAATCGGTGGTGTAGACGTGGTGTCTAGACTACGGGTTATCCTTCATTTGCCCTGTATCCCACGGTTTATCTTGGGATAGGCTGCGGTAGTGACAGCCGTTGGACCCTCTGAAATCCCCCACGTTCGGATACAACGTGTAGGCAACCATTTGCCGTGAACAAACTGTTATAGCCAGATGGGTCCGGTGTCCGAAGCGAGATCCTTACATGAGCTTGCGCCCCTCTAGAATCGAGTACCTACAGGAGACTCCACATCTCTCCACCTACCTCAGCAGGGATCCTGTGTCCTTGGACAGTCACTCGTAGAGTACCCCTTCCATTTCTTGGATTCGATACCCTTTGGAATACTCCTAGGGAGAAGTGCTACAACGGTGTATCCATGCGCTTGTGGATTCGTTTGCACCCGTCAGTGTACCCGGGTGTTCCTTACACGCTCACGCTAGACGTGCCACTAGTGGTGAGGTTAAGAAATACCAACAAGCATTTCGACGCCGTTCTTGGGGAACGGTTGTCGAGAATCTACGAACCCGACTATCCTCGTATCTTTTGTTTTTCTTTTGTTTCTACCCCACCCCCCGTTATCCCGGGAAGGTTATCCTTGTACACACCTTCCGCCTTGTTATGAGTGAACCTATAGAATCGTCTTTATGGAGACGACCCGCTCCTTTAACACCTTGTATGGTTCACCCATCTCTCATGAAAGCTAGTTGAGGAAAATTCCTTCTCGGGGATGAGTCATGAGAATCCATATTGCCATGTAAGAGACTTTTGAGCAATTGTGTTCTACCTAGGGGTAACACCGGGGCGACACAAGATGTTCTTAAGAGGAACTTGTTCCCGCTCTCTCTTCCGGGATAGCGAGAACTTGGTACCGTTGTTTCGGTTATGACTACCCCAACTGGGAAAAAATTGAGAGCAGCTTTGCACTCGATTCTTTCCTCCTCGGGCGTATCATTTCCTTAAGAATGATGATCCTCGCCAAAATGCAGAGAGAAGGAATCCCTAGGCATGGCATGGCATCGTTTCACCTCTTTGGTTGAGACCTGCCCAGTCCTTGATCTGCCTGACCCAGTGCTCCTGCAGCATTTCTAGCTTGGTTTACGTGAGGACAGTGGCATGATGCTTGATGTTGTTTTGGGAGGCTCCTTTGTGCTCTTAGAGCCAGAATGAGGAAACAAAATTCTAGGAGAAATCCGAGATTTCAGTTCCCCGCCTGTCTTGAGTGATGAGGTAGCCAAACGAGAAAATGTTGAGTTGCCTAGATCCATCTTCGAGAGAGCTTGAGCTTACACACCAACTTTCTCTACACTCTGGTCGAAGATATCACTCCTAACTAGCAGGAATCTATGGGAAAGAGCACCTAGTGTAAGTTCTGCCTTTAGGTTCCCCTATCATTTCTTCTCTTAGACCCTGGCCTTCGAGACTTAGTCTCGAAGGAAGGAGGAAGGGAGTAGTTGAGGAAGGATAGTTGTTCCTGGCAAGAACGATTATCTCGACTTCAACTGCAACTTTCCAGGGAAGGTTACGATGGATGTTTTGTGCTTCATGTCAAGGCTCAATCCGAGGTGCCACCACACTAAGGGTTAGGCCAAGACACTGGCCCATACCCCGTAGAATTTCCATATTCTTGGCCTAAGGAAGCACAACATTATACTGGTCTAGCTGAGCAATCTATCTCGCTATCCTGAGCTCAGCTGAGACCGATGCCGATCAAGTCAAGTGGGCATAAATCCTACTCTTCACTTCTTGACCTGATTGATGCCCTATGGGAGTATGGTTGCATCCCTATCTTTTGCACTCCCATTGGAAGCTTGGGTTAACTTACGTGTCATCCTCGCATCGGTGAGGGTAAGAACCTTTGTTGACCCAAGGAGAGGATGAACTAGCAAGTTCGTTACTCTTGGTCTACCGCTCGAATGTTTGTTTGACCCATGGAACTTCACTCACTTAATCTGGGGTCCGATCATTCTTGAGTTTTGTTTCTGGAGGTGAAAGCTTCACTCTTAGAGAGCTCTTGGCTATAGGCCCGTATCTTGTGCTCATTTTCATCACCTCTGTCATCTCCCGTCTGTAGTGCTATGACCTTGCTAGCTGCACGATCTTCCTAAGGTTACCCATCATAGTGATGGCCACGGCGATCCTATGCGGCGGCGGCGGCGGCGGAGGAAGAGCACAGATGGCCGCACAGGAGCTTCCTCCCTCTTCCCGCCGCTGGCGCAATCGGCGGCCCGGGCTGTCTTGCGGCGGCGGGAGAGCACGGGTGGTCGTGGAGGAGCAGAGCAGGGCGCGGGCCTCGTCGGGCGCATCCCTACCCTCGCCACCCCTCCCGCCGGACGAGCCCTCTCCGCCCCTCCCGCTCCCTTCCCCTGCTCGCGTGCGCCGACCGTGGCGAGGGGACGGTGGTCGGAGCGGCCTCCTCCTCCCCCCCTACTCGAGGTCCGCGCCATCGGGCTCCTCCCCACGGGGGGACCCGCCTGGCGGACCTCCTCCCCAACTCGCAATTCGGCCGTGGAGCGGCGTGGGAGGGCCCGACGAGGAGCAGGCCGGGCGGAGATCCGCGGCGCGGCGGCTCCTCTCCATCTTGGCCGGAGCGGATCGAGCGGCCCAGGGGCCAGCACACGGCGGTGGTGGACCCGGACGGAGCAGGGGAAGAGGAGCAGCCGGGTGGATCCACATAAACGGGTACAGCGGGCGGGTAAGGGCGAGGTGGGTAAAAAAACATTATGTTTTTGACACTTCAAATTACGATTTCTATGGTTCTACCCACTTTTTAGTCCTCCAGTGACCTGACGGGTGGGTCCGGTGTGAGGGGTAAGGTGGACCCAAATTGGGTGAGAAACGTTTTTCAAATTATTCGATCTTTATAGTATAGATTTACGTAATTATTATTTATTTTACCATCATTTGTTTTAGCATTAAAGATACTTTAAGCAGAATTCATATTTTTTTATATATATTTACAAAAGTTTTTTTAATAAGACGAACAATCAAATGTTAAATCAAAAGTCAATGGTATCAAATAAAAGTGAACTAAGAGTACTACTGGTCAAAATGTCGCATGCTGGCAGAGAAAGCTTAGTTTAGAGAGTGATTCTTATTGTCACTGATAGCCAAACGTCTTTTCGCATTTGAAGCAAAATGTCTTTCTTTTTTTTTTTGAAATGGAAGCAAAACGTCTTGAGAATGGATGCAGATTATTTTATTTACTAGCACATCAGTTTGTTATTAATACGAGCTTAGTTTTCAACCTGCCCGAGAGCATCCTGCCCGGATCTAGGGTCTGTAAAATTCAGGCACCCTGCTCAAACGGCCAGTAGCCGTGGCGAGGAACCTGTGATCGCTTTTCCGCCATGGGGAGGACAAGGAACCAATTCCGATCCTTCCCTTCCGTGTGGATCAACGCACTCTTTTCTTTCTTTTTCGTATGGAGGGAAGGGAATAAGTTCCTTTACACCGCACGGGCAAAGCAAAACCAGTTCCTTTTTCTTTTCCCGATGGAGAAATTGTCCCATATGTCATCTATGCTGCTGGAAACCATCCTACTTTCCCTTCTTTGTTCCTAGCTACGTCCTGGCTGCTAAGTGCTAACACATCTGCAACCATACGAGCAAATCTTGATCAAATTGTCCAGCATGGCTGGGTCGCTGCTTCTCCCCTGGTGAGCAAGGTGGCCGGCATGGCGGGCGATGAACTCGTCCAGCGCGTCACCCGCATGTGGGGCGTCGACGACGACCGCGACAAGCTGGAGCGGCGGCTGCTCGCTGTGCAGTCCCTGCTGGCCGACGCCGAGGTGAAGAGCGAGACCAACCCCGCTGTCAAGAGGTGGATGAAGGATCTCCAGGCCGTCGCATACCAGGCCGACGACGTAATCGATGACTTCCAGTACGAGGCGCTGCGCCGTGAGGCCCAGCGCCGATGGTCGAAGACGAGTAAGATACTGAGCTACTTCACCTCGCAGAATCAACTTGTCTTCCGTTATAAAACAAGCAGGGAGCTCAAGAATGTGCTAGCCAAGATTGACGAGCTAATGTCCGAGATGAATACCTTTGGTCTGGTGGAGCGTGCGGAGGTGCCACAAGTACTTTATCGACAGACACACTCTGCACTGGATGAGTCTGCCGAGATCTTTGGCAGAGACGATGACAAGGAGATGGTGGTGAAGCTATTGCTCAACCAGCAAGATCAGCAGAATGTGCAGGTGTTTCCCATCATTGGAATGGGAGGTTTGGGAAAGACCACGCTAGCAAAGATGGTGTACAATGATCTCCGTGTTCAGAACCACTTTGAGTTGAAGATGTGGTACTGTGTGTCAGAAAACTTCGAGCCCACTGCCATTGTGAGATCCGTCATTGAGTTGGCTACAAATGAAAGATGTGACCTTCCTAACAACATCGAGCTATTGCGAAGAAAAAACTGCAGGAAGCAATTGGACGAAAAAGGTTCCTACTCATTCTTGATGATGTGTGGAATGAAGACCAACACAAGTGGCAAGATGACCTGAAGCCACTCCTGTGTTCTTCTATTGGTGGATCAGGAAGCATGATTATTGTCACAAGTAGAAGCCCACGGGTGGCCTCAATAATGGGCACCCTTCCACCCCATGAGCTAGCATGCTTGAATGAAGATGATTCATGGGAATTGTTCTCAAGGAAAGCATTTATTCAAGGACTACAAGAGCAATCCGATTTAGTCACGATCGGCAGACATATCGTCAACAGTTGCAAGGGGGTCCCTCTTGCTCTAAAGACAATGGGTGGCTTGATGAGTTCCAAACAACAAGTCCAAGAGTGGGAAGCCATCTCAGAAAGTAATATTGGTGACACTAGTAGAGGCCAAGCTGAAGTATTATCCATATTAAAACTGAGCTACAGACACTTGTCACCTGAAATGAAGCAATGCTTTGCCTTCTGTGCAGTTTTCCCTAAGGACTATGAGATGGAGAAGGATACGTTGATCCAACTATGGATTGCGAATGGTTATATTCATGAAGATGTAACAACGGATTTAGTACGGAAAGGAGAACTAATTTTCAATGAGTTGGCTTGGAGGTCCTTTCTTCAAGATGTGAAAGTAAGGAAATATTTTGGTGGCATTACATCATACAAAAATGAAATTGGATGTAAAATGCATGATTTAATGCATGACTTGGCAAAACATGTCACGGATGAATGTGCATTTGCAGAAGAGTTGATTCAGGGAAAAGCATCGGTAAAATATTTGCGCCACATGAAAATGTCACCATATGAATTCAGAAAATTCAGTGGATTACTGAAAGGCACATCATCTCTCCACACTTTATTAATTGGATCAGCTGATTCGGTGCACATGGATCTTAAGGAGTTGAAACTGACATCATTAAGAGCAGTGTGTGGTAGAGTCCTGTCGATAACCCACAGCCATACATCACATTTACGATATCTTGATCTTTCTGGTTCACAGTCCATCGTTAGGTTGCCAAATTCTGTATGTTTGTTGTACAACTTGCAGACATTGAGGCTTATTAATTGCTCAAGTCTACAATATTTACCAGAAGGTATGGCAACTATGAAGAAGCTCATCCATCTGTATCTTTATGGATGCGAAAGTTTGAAACGGATGCCTCCAAATCTTGGCTTACTGCACAATCTTCGCACATTGACAACATTTGTTGTGCACACTAGAGATGGTTGTGGAATCGAGGAGCTCAAAGACCTACGACATCTCAGCAAACGAAAGGTTGGAACTGTTCAATTTAAGAGAAGTGAAGAGTGGGTCAAAGGTCAATCTCCACGAGAAGCAGAACCTACGTGAATTGGTTCTTTATTGGGGCAGCAATTTTCATGACCATACTATAGATGATGATGCCAACAAAGCAGAAGAAGTACTAGAGTCTCTTAAACCTCATGGTGAGCTCAAAACTTTGGCGGTGACAGGATACAGTGGCCTCGCAATCTCTCAATGGATGGGAAACCCACAGATGCTCCAACACATTAAAAACCTCAGTATTTCAAGTTGCCCAAGATGCAACGATCTACCAATAGTATGGCTGTCGCCCACACTTGAGTATTTATCATTATGCGAATTGGACAGCCTGACCACATTATGTAAGAACATTGATGTCGAAGGTGATGTATACAACACCTCTCTGCAAATTCTCCCAAAATTAAAGGAGATGAACTTATCCAATTTGCCTAAGTTGGAGAAATGGGCAGAAACATGTGCAGAAGAGCCTATAAGCAAGGTGATGATTCCCCTGCTCGAAGAGCTAAATATCTATGGTTGCTGTAAACTTGGAACTCTTCCGAGAGCCCAGTTCTCAAAAGTCTATCTGTTCTCCATGGCGACGCAGAAGTTGTTTCTATGAGAATGCCCTTGGGCATTTGGCCATCTCTTCTTTACTTGAAGATTGAATTGCCTGCGGGAGTGGTGATGCCTATAGAATGCCAGCAAAGACAAAGACAAAGGCCTCTCAACACCATGGGACGTTTGGATGTAGAACGTGACGGCGCCGTATCAATATTCAACATGTCCACGTTGCAGCTGGGGCTTTGGGACTGCTTGGCCTTCGTGGAAGAATTGGTTATCAGGTTTTGCCATGATATTACCCGCTTTCCAGTGGTGAAGCTAGATGGGAATGGCTCGTCATCCGAGGAAATCCTTCGGCTGCCCCAGCTGAAAAGGTTAAGAATTGTGGAGTGTAAAAGATTGCAGGAGATTTTTGAGTTGCCCACGTCCCTGGAAGAACTGGAGATAAAAATCTGCCGAAGTTTGGTGGTGCTGCCTTCAAACCTTGGAAATCTGTCCAAGCTGAGAAAACTCAGTTTGGATAACTGCGAGGCGCTGAATGCGCTGCCTGAAAGGATGGATGACCTCACTTCCCTTGAGGCGTTGACGATTAGGTTGTGTCCAGGGATCGAGAAATTTCCGCAGGGTCTCCTCCAGCGGCTCCCAGCCCTCAAATATCTATATATATCGGCACACCCCAACCTGGAAAGAGCCTGCAGCGAAGGTGGGGAGTATTTTGATTTGGTCTCCTCAATTCCACAGAAGTTCATCGACAGCTATATCCAGCTCGGACCTTCTCGCGAAACCGACTTGGACTTGCACGAAACCGAGGACTTCGACGAGTTCATGGCAATGTGGGAAGCTGCCTCCTCTCGAGACCCCTCCCTTCGCCACAGTAGAGAGAGGCGAAGAGGGGGCGGCTTCGGTTTCAGCTGCAGCAGCTGGTGCCAGCGAAGACGGCGGTCTTCCTAGCCTCCGACGGCCGCTTTGGCGTCGGGAGGTGGGGAAGGCCGTCGACCTCCGTCCGGCTAGGTAGTTTAGGTCCTAGATTATCTAGGAGTTTCCGGGCGGCGATGGCGAGGCTGCGGCGTCATCGGCGTTGTGGAATAAGTCCTTTTCGGCCTCGTCCTTGCTGCGGCGGCGCTCCTTCCGCGCCGGGCGCCGAGGTCTGTGAGGGTGGAGCCTCCTGGATCTGGCGTCTCTGCGGAGGCATCGAGGCCGGGTTGCTCTTGTACAGGAGTTTGGTGCTGACCAGCGCTTCGGCTGCTTCCCTGGGCGACCATAGCGATTGGAGACGGCGGTGGTGGTCTGGTTCTGCGCGTTGGGCGGAGCAGCTGTGGGTCCTATGGTGATGCAGATGGTGGATCTGGGAGTTCTTACCTTTATCTGGCGGCAAGCTCAAGTTCTGGATCATGGAGGCACGGGGCGCGTCCCCGGCCGACGGACCTCAACCATTCATCTTTTCGCCTGCATGGGTGGGATGCTACTCCGGTGGTGGCTCTAAGCTGAGGTGTGTATACTCCTCCTTCATCTCCTCTCTGTAACTGTCTTGTTCTTTTGCTAACCGAAAGTGTTTAGCACCGTTTATTTATTCCTGTCGATCCTTTATGTATATACAGTAGTAGCCAATTTATTAATTTATTCAATCTGAACGCATTTTCTCTCCCTTATTTTCAGCTGTCTTTGAGATTTCAAGGTGAGTTTGATGTGAAGAAGTGCTCCAAATTGCCCCCTTCATGGCTCCTCCTTACCACTGCTGAAATAAACTTGATCACAAGGCTGTACCTTTTCTCGCAACCGATGTTGAAGCAAACTATCCTCGTTCCATTTTGAGCTGCAGAAACTGCATCTCTACTTGCTGATTGAATAAAATACATGCAGAGGTAAACTTTCGATCCGATGCCTTAAGTACTAGTAGGACCCAACTGTGTCATTAAACAGATAAACATCCAAATGCACTTGGTGGAGACACTTGTAACCAGTAAATTGTGAGTAGGCTTTTGTTTGTCCTGACTGCAAGATGGATGTGATTTTCCCCATTGCACAAAACTTTTTAATTTCAAACGTTCAGAGCAACATTGAAAGCTGAAAAATTCCAGTGAAGGCCTCATTTGATGATTCTGAATTTAAAAAATGTGTAAGTAACAATACTACCCATCCATCTGTTCCATTGCACTGGCATATTATGAAACAAAAATTTCACGTAGGCTCAATTTGTGCAATCACATCGTCAGTGACCCCCCTAAATTGCATTAAATTTATGCAAATTTATTTTATGGAATAACAAGGACAGGTCCGCAAAAATTGAAATGACTAGTAGGAGAGGCAAAGACAAATACAACTGTGCTCACAAACCCATTAATCAATCAGCCATTCCCCATTTGGTTGCATCAATAAATCCCCTTTCATCAGCTATTCTTCTGTAGCCTGTCGGCAGTTAATTTCAGAAAACCTTGGAATTGCCAGCAAATTTCGAATCTCGAGAAGTACTCATTTAACCTTTCTCGCAGCCTCCAAAAGTTTGATTTCTTCTGTAGTCATAACAAATATATTTCCATTTCTTGAAGATGGACTGCATGAGGAGAATTGCTGGAATGAGCAAGGCTAAGGTCCCTTCCATTGTTCAGAAAGACAAAGATGAGAATATCATATTCTTCAGGGAGCTGCACGATGTGAACCTCCCGGAGCCAGCGTACGCTGTCAAGTTTGACAGTATCCAAGGTGAGGTGTTTTACTTTTGCAATCCTTATCTTACGCATAGGTGTGATTTAGAAAAAAATATGAAATATATGCAGTTTTGAGTTAAAATCGCCTCAAAACTTCTTTGCAAGTGGATACACTCACTGCAGTGTTTGTGTTCCTATGGATAGGTTTGAAGTGTAGAGTTCCCTCGGGAAAGAGGGGATTTCCTCGTGCCAGTGGATGAGAACCGTGACTATAACTGGTATAGCAGAATTTAACTCGATCAATGTACTTATGCTGTATCCTTGTATTGTTGGAATTGGTTCTTAGAAGAACAATTCATTTCAGACTGTAGACACTTCCAGCTTCAGCACTGTTTCCTTCCCTTGTCACGGTTTTTCCCAGAAGGAGGTGCCAATGCCTCCCTCAGGACATACCCAGTGCCATAGGCTCCCACACTGCGCGGGTCTGAGGGAAGGGTGTTAGCAACCAGCCTTTCCCACACAATGTGCAATGTGTAGAGGCTGGGGTTCGAACCCTGACCTTCCGGTCACAGGTGGTAAGGCTCTACCACTACACCAGGGCTGCCCTTTTTGTGCCAATGCCTCCTCAACAAGTTAAATATTCAGCTTCAAGGGTATGCTGAATCCTAAAGCTCCTAGATTTCTATTACCAGTACTGCTCATTTCCAACACTCTGTCTGAAGGTTTTCTGTGGCAATCTATTCAATAGTTTTCTCTTGATCTCTTGTCTATAACAGCTCTCAGGCAAGCCAGGCAATGTCACCAGTTGCCGAATTTTCGTCGGAAAGATTTCATGGAAGGTGCTCTAGCCACCTCCAGAAGACCAGAAGCCAGAACCAATCTTATGCAGCACATGATAAGACATCAAGCCACACACACAATCCGGACTAGTAGGCAGCAGCATGCAGCTTCTGAAACCGTTGCAGGTTGCCAGGTACCACAATTAGCAGCTCGTCTATGAAACTCTCCAACTCGTCATGCAAGCTGAGGCGGCAGTTCGAGTGCAGTGTATGAGGAGTGACAAACCAACCAAGAGCCCCTTTACAAGGCGTCAGTAAAGAATCTGATCACGACTGGATCTATACTCTCCAGTCACTTGGTCATCTTCACGGGACAGACATTTGATTTATGTGGCCTGTAAATGCGATTCCTAGAACTCTGAAACTTAAGGTGTTGCTTGACTTTGTATTTCGAGGCTTTTACCTGCCGGTGGATATTTAGAGCATGTTCGTTCATTGCCAAACTTCACTGCAGCAATTTCTGCAAGTTTACGACAATCCGCTGTTTTTGCTACTCTTTTTTCTGGTCAAGGTCAAGGCCTACTCATCATAGATATAGAGCTTCTTTAAAATGATTACCATACTGTTTGGAAGTCACGCACAGCATAACTGAGGCGAATGACACTGCAAGTGATCAAACCCCTCTTCTGTCAATTATGAAATTTTATACTTGTTAGAGGTAGATAGCACATACCACGCGAAAGAGTAAAGTGCATTATCGTTCCTTAAACTTTCTCCGGTGTGTCATCCCGATCCATGAATATGTCATCAAGGTACCTAAATTCAATTGAGGTCTCTAATTAAGCCTATAATGGGTCCAGATGGTGTGGCTTCACAATGCCACATCATTGAAACCACCTCAAAAGCTAATTGGGATGGTGTGAAGGACCGATTAGGTGACTAGAGAGGGGGGGAGTGAATGGGAGCCGATAAAAAATTCTTCTCACAATAGAGATGAACTATGTCCCAAATTCAACTCCGAGATCCTCTAGGCCAAGCTTGCCAAATCCACGTAGTCTACTGGACCTAGGATGCAAGCACACCAGAAAATCACACACAAATCACAGTGGAAATCAACAAGACCTATCTGTCCAGTAGGGGCGGTCTAACCGCATAAAGGGGGCGTTAGACCGCGTCCTGCAGACACAAAAAACCAAATCAAAGAGAACTGAGGCAAACGAACTCCAAACGAGTCAAGATTTGAACCAAGGCTTCCTCTGATCAAGGCAAACTTGCTCCCAGAAGATCTCCTCGAAAAACCAACTTTTCTCCGTAGGCACCAGGGGCAGTTAGACCGCCCTGCCCAGGCAGCTCGAAAAAACAGCACCGCGAGATTTCAACTCCAAAGAAATCACCCGATCTCCCGGCTCACGTAATGGATTCAAGTGAGACTTTGGGGATAGTTGGGATGCCTCATGGGCAAGCCATGGCTAAGAGATCAAGTCTCCAAACTCACTAAATCTTATGGAATCGAAAGTCAACCTTCAAGAACTCCTTTTCCCAATTTCATCCAAAAACCACCAAATCAAGAGCTTTTCCTAGAGTTTGAGAGGGGCAAATCACCAAGAAAAGAGTCTCCACGGACTCATGTATGAATATCTCAAGCAAACACGCAAGGAATCGCTCTTAAATCTGATGAACGAAAAATCCAAGAAAATGACCAAAAATAGCCACGGGATGATCCAGCAAATCACAAGAGGAAAGAAGTAGGAACTCCAAATCTTCCATACATGACGAGGAAAGATTCTTCACAAAGAGGCTAACAATCCTCCCACATCCTACCTTCTTGATGATTTTGCAGATGAAGCACTAGCTAGCCTGAGAAAAACTAGAGAAAGGAAAAACCAAAGGTCCAAGTGCTAGAATGGAAGAGATGGCTGCCACCAACCCCATGGGGTCCTATATATAGAGTCCAAGGGTGGAGCCAAAAGTCTAAACTACCCCTTAAGTGATACATACCCCTCAAGGGCAAATTCAGAATTCAGCGAATATTCTTTTTGTCGGCTGGACACGCATCCACCGGGACTTGCTTCCTCCGACGCAAGCTCCACGATCACGCCGCGTGTCTCCGGATCGAAGCTCCTCGACGCATCATGCGGGCACCCCGGTCGACCACACTTGGTGACCCTGGTCGGTATACTGGGCGGTCGACCCGCCTGGCCCCAGCGGTCGGGACCGCCTGGTGGGTCGCCGCTGTCTCGTCAAGTCCTCGGCTCGGTTTTGAGGCCCAAACCGAGAACCCTCCCGATTGTTTTATGGCCAAACCGACAAACCCCCCGCGTGCAAGCTTTGGCCGTCGGCCGCCACCTTGCACCGGCTCCATGTCCACATTGCCTTGCCCGTTCTTGCCACCATGTGAACCGCACTTGATCCATCGGCCACCGGGTCCCTCGAACCAAGCCTTGCCTCTCCCTCCCTGAGAGGCCACTGCTAAGGCCTTTCGCGCTTGTTCTTCACCTGCACCAATGCAAATCAAGCCGCATTCTACACCTGCAATACTTGAGTCAAGGCGAACGTTAGTCCACACAATGTTGTCAATCACTCATCACACTGAGGAGTGACCATCCACCGATCCTCGGACACTTGGGTCCTCAATCTCTCCCTTGATGAGTGCATTGACAACACACATAAGCATACTCAAAGATAAAAGGAACACAGAAAAAAAAAAATGAAAAAAGAAAACTCAAACAAGTGACCAAAGGCCAAGAACAAGCCAAAACAAAGTCTCTTACATGAGAAAGCTCGAAACACCGACCCCTCAAGAAGAGGTGAAAGGGCTCAACACCATCGGTAAAAAGCAAAGCACAAACTTCAGAAAACACAAGGAGCTCCCCCTGAACCAATGCAAACTCCCCCTGAACAAGTGCACGAAAAACGAGCAAACACTGCTCTGCCCAACCCAGGGCGGTTAGACCGCCTTTCCTGTAGAAAGGGCTGAAATTGCAAGGGGCGGTTAGACCACCTCCCCCATGAGGTTAGACCGCCCCCCAGACCAAAATCACATGTCTCAAATTCAGCCCAGAAATGCACAAAAAGGCTCTAAATATCTGGGCGAGGGGGAACATGTCAAGGATCCGCCTGGGATCACGTTTTCTTAGTTCAATCACCAAACTCTCCCCCTTGTTGTTAATGCATGAATCAAGGCTAAAATGCAAAAGTTACAATTAAGAGCTTCTCAAATATAAAATGAGCACTACAAGATGCTACAAATGAGATCTCGACCAAGCTAGATAGTCCATAGTTTCGTAAAAGCATTGCCATCAAGATTGTAAAGCCATATAGCCAAGTGACAAAGCCATGGTCAAATTGTTGAATTTTTTCAAAATGTTCCACCTCATGAGCAAAGTCCTAACCATGATTCATTTAAGCCAAAATGAGCTAAAACTCACAAAGAGCATGAAAGGACATGAATTCTCAACAAGAGGTCACCACAAACACCCACATACTAACATATGTACATGTCAAGGCACCGAGCCATGTGTCTACTTCGGGAAGACTTCTTCATAGATAGACATAAATGAAATAAATAAAGAATAAAGCCAAAAAAATAACATCATGCAACGTCTGTGCGCCCATGGGTTAGTGGTGAGATAAAAATATAGAGGACATGTAGAGAGCATAATTTTTCCAAGCATTCTTTTTCCAAGCATATTTTTTCATCTTCTTTCCAAGCATAGACACTTCATTTCCTAGGTTATTAAGTTACATGGTACATGCAAGTGTCATTTTGGCACAAAGAAGCTTAGGCTCCCCATAGGCTAGAACATGGGCTAAACATTCATGGTGACAAAGGTCTTTGACCCAAATGAGAAGAACACACATCCAAGCATGATCTAAGCAAGATATAGCCATTTAGGCTCAAACAAAGCATGGAAAATCTTCTACTGATGGGTGAAAGCATTTCATATATAACAAGTTAAGTTTAGCATTTCATTTCAAAAATTAGCTATCTCATCAAGGATATACAACAATACTATCAAGAGCATAGCTAACACTTAACCATTTCCTACCAAGCATGCCCAAAACTCAAAAGTAGCAAATTGTAGTAATCACTGCATATAGGAGAAGCTCATCCTAGCAAATGCATCAAAAGTAAGTATGGTACAACTGCAACATGATATATCACAAAATGCATGCTATGTACATCAAGATGCAAAGATGGCTACCCCCTACCATGATCCAAGATAACTATCCATATGCTACAAGAGAAGCTCCAAAGACCTAGCTCAAAACGGTGAACACATACCAAGCTCTCTCTCGCAAGTGAGCAAAGGTTGCTTGGTCAAGTGGTTTTGTGAAAATATCGGCTAGCTGGTCTTGGGTGGAACATGGGCAAGCTCTATGTCACCATTCTCAACATGATCTCTCGGGAAATGATACCTCACTTCTATGTGTTTGGTTTTGGAGTGAAACATAGGATTTTTGGCTACGCTTACGACACTGGTGCTATCACATAGGAGTGAGACATGGGTAAAACTCAAGCCAAAGTCTCTCATATTGTACATAATCCAAAGCAAATGAGAACAACAACTAGCTTACGGCGAGAACATATTCGACTTCGGTATTGGATTGAGCAACACTCGATGTTGGGCGAGAGGACCAAGACACCAAAGACGAACCATGAAATTGACACTGACCAGAGTAGACTTGCGATCCAACCGACATCCAACAAAATCCACATCGAGAAAAGCCATGGAGCAAGAGAGTGGAAGAAGCGGAGTACCAAAGACCCAAATCGAGGAGTATACTTGACATACCTGAAAATCCTCTTGACGGCCTGCCTGCGTGAAGTCCTTGGTGAAGCCTGAAAATGAGCGCACAGACATGCTGAACTGTATGTCCGGCCTCATCGCCGTCAAGTAGAGGAGGGAGCCGATCATGCTCGGTGCTCCTTTTGGTCCATGGTTCACCGTCCTCATCCGCATCCAAGGCCGTAGTCGTACTCATCGGTGTCGTCATCGGCTTGAGTCACTCATCTCGAACATCTTGAGGATGTCTGTCGTGTACTTGCCTTGATGCACAAATGTTCCGCCCTTGTGTTGCTTGGATCTATAGTCCGAGAAAGAATCAACTCATCCATCATCGACATCTCGAACTCCCTGCTCATATCCTCTCGCAAACTTGGAGACCATGTTATGAGAAGAGCCACCAAAAATAATGTCATCCAGATAAAGGCTAGGATGTAGGCTACAGTAGTTCTACTTCAGTTCCAAGTCTACTTTGGGATCTAGTATGAGTTCTCTTGTATCTTTATTTCTTTGAATGACTTTGATCTACTTCGCTTATTTAACTATTTCATATAAAGTAGTGCTTGCATGCATGGGTGATTTGTTCATGTGTTCTTCATCCGTTCATCATTTAGAGGCTCCTGTTCTTGATGAACAAGGCCTTTCGATCCAGCTTGACGGGTGACTTATTCATGTTTTTCTTCATTTGTTCATAAGTTAGAGGCTCGTGTTCTTCGTGAACATGACCCTTTTGACCCTATGGAATAGACATAGGAGAATGCGAATCTGTTTATATGACTAGCCTAGTTTGATCTAGTTAGATTACATGTTTGTGTTGTATGAAGTTTGAGTTCAAGCTACGGTACTCAGTGTAAGTGGCCAGTTATCTGGTGGCTCTGACCTGGGTCACAATAGCCCAGGCCGGTCATTGTCTAGATAACAACGTAAGTATAGTGCTTGGGTTGAGTAGCTGTGTTGCATATGAGCTTGCTCCACGGTTTGTCTTGAGGTAGGCCGCGGTAGTGACAGCCGTTGGACCCTTTGTAATCCTCCACGTTCGGTACGCCGTTGGAGCCTAAAGTCTAACAACCGCTATCGCAAGCGGAAGTGACACGGGAGGTTAGCTTCCCATTTGTGCCCTCTCGTGCTGAAATGATATTCATACAATGCTTATGTGTCTAACTTGTATTTACTAACTTTTACATGTGTAGTACATTAGAACCTAGAACTAACTCGTATGTTGCCTCCTAAGCCATAGTGTACATTTGAGAGAATGAGTTCAAGTGTGTTCACACTACCTCACTATTATCATATCTCACCCCTGCACTTGAGAACCTAATTTACTCCTGTCTATGATTTATACTCATTGTAGTGTTGGTCTTGTTAATCTGACCATGCCTTCCTTGGATTCGATACCCTTTGGAATACTCCTTTGGGGAAATGCTACAATGGTATTTCCGTGCGCTTGCAGATTCTTTGTGATCGTTAAGATTACCATCGGACATTTCTGACATCGTTGCTAGGAACTCACGAACTTAGCAGTGATGTTAAGAAATGCCAATAAGCATTTCTGGCGCCATTGCCGGGGAAGGCATAAGGATAACATGACAACACTTTGCACATGTTTATAATCATGACAGGGGTAAGGCAATTCTCAATGCAAGCTAACTTTGATTGTCTTCTTTGTCTCTAGATCATGAAGATAGGTAGTGCATGACTGATTTTGACTTACCGCCAAACTTCACAAGATCCCGAGTCACCCGTGAGGAAGGCTCAATTCATTTTGGCTCTCCCTCGGTAATGTCCGAAGTCGACCCAGCTTCCTTAGTGCCATCCACATCAACTCCTACGGCCGAGAAGACTCTCCACGAGTATTTGCTTCCCTCTTGATCAGGTGCCGACAGGCCCTACGATCAACATCGGAATGGAAACTTTGAGATCAAGACTGGCCTCATTATGATGGTACAGGCTAGCCCATTCTGTGGCAAGCCAAATGAAAATGCGGCGCCCATTTGCACAGTTCCTAGAGCTGTGCAGCACCTTCACCATAGGAGTGGAGAAGATGCTATTCGCCTGTGACTGTTTCCGTTCTCACTCTTGGGAAAGGTGAAGCAGTGGTTCTATGTGAACCGTGAAGAGATAAATACTTGGGCAAAATTCTCGGTGGCATTCCTCGTGTTCTTTCTGTTGGGTAAAACCAATGCCCTGCGGGAAGGTTTTCGAGAGTTTTCAGCAAGCAGCAAATGAAACTATCCTAGAAGCTTGGGAGAGCCTTCAAGAGTATATCTTAGCCTGTCCTCATCATGGGATGGAAAATTGGCTTATTCTTTAGAGTTCTATAATGGGCTGACTCCGCAGCCCGAGGACATGTTGATGCTGCTACTGAGGAGCGTTCTTGTCAGTCACTATTGCTGAAAGCAACAGAGCTTATTGAGAAAAATGGTCTCCAACCAAGGGTGGAGTGATGATCGACTCAACCACGTCAAAGGGGTACACATGCCATCAAGGAAAAACGGATATGCTGAACGCCAAGATGGACCTATTAATGAAGAGAATGGATGATTTAATCCATGAGAAGGCTGCCATGGCCACCACTACTCAAGCTATGTATTCTCGCATGACCTGTGAAGTCTATGGTAACAATGGGCATTCAGGGAATTACTGCCCTGCAACTCAGGAGGATGTGATGCACATGAACGGCAATAACAATGGTTATCATCCACAAGGAGGTCAAACGTGGAATCAATCAGGTCCTTATTATCAAGGAGGTAATCAAGGTAATTCTTTCAACTCAAACCAACCTTCCTTGAGAGATCCTGTTTTAGAGCAAGCTAAGATTAATGATGGCTCCAACAAGAAAACACTGCCCTGTGATAAAGCTTTTGGATAGCCTCAATATTAAAATTGATAGTCTTTCTTCTGCTGAACCAGCTAAGCTCAAAAATGAACCCAGTTGGCTCATCTATAGATGCATTGGTTCCCTCTGCTGAAGACGGAAGATTCTAGGGCAACCCTTGTCTTCTTGTGAAAATGTTAGTGTAGTGTCCACCAGATGGGGTAAGCCATCTGGGTGGGCACGAGCTGCTGACTATGGTAGGGAAGCCCATACAACAGGTTCTTTTGATCCATGGGAATCATCAGCCATTGTACACAAGAAAGATCTTGGTTATCCGCTATCACCTGCACGATATACTATCAGAAGATCAAGAATGCTCTCTATGACCTTGTGCAGTGTGTGAATCTCATGTCCAAGGCCATGTTAGAACAATTGGGGTATCTAGCCTGACTCCAACCCGAAGATAGTTTAACTTGCTGATGCATCGATCCAACATCCGAAGGGGATAGTTGAGAGCCTATTGGTATTCTTGGCCCAAGGTTCATGTGTCTTCAATGGATTTCGTGGGTCCTTGATATGCATGAAGATGGGAAATGCCACTCATTCTTGGGAGGCCGCTCCTTGGCGACGCCAAGGCGAGGGATCAATGCCGGAACTAGAACCATCCATCTCTGCATTGGGAAGAACAACTTGATGTTCTGATTTTGAGCAACAGAAGAGCAATGCTACTCAGTGCAGGGTAATAATCTGCAATCAAGGGAGTGGGTGGAGCCACGACTCCAGCCAAAGAATTTCCAACCACACCAGCTAAATCAAAGAAAACAAGGAAGGTGTGGCGGAGGTACAAAAGTCATCCCCATCTATTTCTCGGAATGGGGTGACGAAAGTGGAATTGACCATCGAGAAAAAGACCTACTGGACTTAAAATAGTGAGTCCTTTTTACCAAAGGCAAAATTGGAAGTTATCTCATATTTCCCTTTCCAAATAAAATTTCTAAAAATAATTTCTGAGTTTAGAAAATCCTTGAAAAATTATTTGAGCAACATTCTGGGCAAGTTGGACTGAGGCACCTGGGTACGACAACAGGTAGCGTTAGAGAGCCACTATGAAAAGCTGAAGGCGAAGGGACCCGACAGGGGTCGGTTGACACAGGTCGGCCGACCCAGCCCAACGGTCGGACAGGCCCTTCCTCCAACGGCTCCCTAGTTACTACTCTCGCCCTTGCCTCGGTGCCTGGTGCATTTGCCTATAAATAGAAGGGGGGGTTTCTTCACCCATTCACTCATATTCATCACTCTCTCCCCCTCTACTCTTTGGCTCTTTGGTTTTCTTGGATTTCTTGCTCAAGATTGAAGTGTCAAGTACTCTCTTCAAGTTGTTGCTGAATATTTATTATTGGTGGAGCAAGCTCAGTAAGAACTTCATTTCCGATTTCTCTAATCCATCACTGAAGTTGCTCATGTTGTCCGATTGTTGTGCAAGCATGAGTTGGGCCACTGGTGTTTTTCCAGAAGGTGACTCGCTCATGCTGTTAAAGATGGAGAAGGCTCGTCCTGCCACTCGAGCTACACCGAGCTCAATGTCAATGGACCATGAAGAAGAGGAAAAGGAAGAGCTACCTACACCACAAGTCAAGGGGAGTGTGTCGCGATGCCGCCTTCATCGACTTGAGGGACGACTGAGAGAGACAAGCCTACGCTCTCATCAAGGACCGAAATCTTCACCAACACCAAGGAGTTCGACTCGACCCTTCCTCGAGAAGAATGAGGTATGGACTCTAAGTTTGATTCCATTTGGCAAGCTCTTGGTTGGGAAGGTTTTGTCCCTTTCAGGAGATCGGTTCTAGACCCATCACCATCCAGTTACTCCGCACTCTTCAAGAGGATGCAAGTGGTATTACGTTTTGATTTCATGGAAACCCGTATCAGGTTTCATGGAAAGATCTTAGTTGCACCGGTTTTCATCGCCGCTGCGCTTATTTCTCTCAAGCAAGCTTGTAGCGGTTTTTCCTGCATGAGTTTTTGGGAAGAACTTTCTCTCGGCTTGTCCGTGGCTTAGTTGACACCTCGTGCACGAGATATCATGCATCCCACTCTCGACTGATAGCACAAGTGGCTTAGCGTCACTCTCTTTCCGGGGATGACGCTCGGAATCGAACGCACTGGACGAGATGAGGATATTATATGCCGCGTCAGACGGATCAAGGTCTTCCCCTGCTCAAGCTATGATTCATCGCTGGTTAACAAACTTTAGGATGGCACGGGTCCTATTGAGTGTACGCCTTTGGTTACGTGCATCGTTACGAGTCTTGTGATTACGCAAGGGACCAATATTCCCTACATTGCTACTCCCGAATTAATTTGATGAGGCGTATTTGATTCAGGCATACTCTAAAGAAGGGTCCGATGATTCATTGGTTTTCTTTTCCTGGCTATGCAAACCAAATTCGGTTTACCTAACCGGATTTCAGTTTGTACGGCCAAGGGCCACTGACCGCTCCTCTTGAGGAACCTCGTCGTTCTAGTGTTTCTGGTGATAGGGATTACTAGGAGTGCATCGAGAAGGGCAGCCATGGCACAACAGCCACCACCACGGTCGCCACAGCCGCCGTCACCACAGCCATCGCCACAGCCACAACTTCAGTCTACCACACCTCCGCCTGGCACATGGACCTCTACCGGGTACATGCCTAGGATTACACCTTCGATAGTGACATGACTGGGATGCCTGAGTGCAAGACGGAACCTAGTACATTAGTTCTAGTACTAGTAGTACTGTGCACGTGCACACCAAAAACATGGTAAATCCAGTCAGAGTCTCCAAAACTGCCAGCGAATGAATCTGATTTCCCAAAATCACTGTGGACTAATCAATGTGCATAATTACGGTACCAATGAGCGTGATTCCGGGAGTCGGAAACAGCACCACCGCGGAACGGTGTGTGCGTGCGGTGGGCTGGCTTGGACACAGAATAAGAATAAGGTATTCTGTATGTATGTAGCCTTTAACATGTAGCGTAACGTAACGTAGCATGTATGTGTGTGTCTGTCTGCTCCATATATACTTTTCTACAGATACCTAGGCATGGAACAACAGCTATGTACATCAATTTTGTAGGGCGTTATATCCAGCGCCACTTACTTTCCAGCAGTGAAAATTTGAACTTTCAAACACACTGATCACATGCTATTTGTTAGCACCAGACGTGAAGCCACTCAAGCCAGTCACGCGTACAACACTCTTTTTCTGTCTCACTCCGATCTGGTAGCAAACCGTGCTCGGGCTACACCAGATACTTTCACTGAAACACCCATATATGGTATGCCAGCAGGGGTTTTATTCAGGACAATCATCATCATCTAGGCCGATGCCGGTCAAAACCGACTCGTGAACCCGGTCCGACCGGTTACCAGTCCCGTCAGACCGGTTTTCAGCTCAGCCGATGGTGGCTGTCTCGGATCAGCCGCTGCCTTTGTCGGTTGTGCCTAGTACACTTGCCAATGTTTCTGGTAGTACACCTCGCTGCATTTAGTACTATAGCCCACACATCACCACCTATTCCTAATGTTGCTCCAGCACAACTAGGTGAAGCAGTGTACTTTTAATTCTTTGAAAGTGCGTCTTTTTCATTATCATTGACTGGTACCGCTTTTGCTTGGTTTTTCATCATTAGCTCCCAACTCTATTGATTCTTGGGATCAATTAGAGCAAAAAAATTTCATGATCACTTCTTTAGTGGGAGCTATCAATTAAAAATTGACAGATTTGACATCGGTTAGGCAAGGTAGGGATGAGTCAGTCTCCCGACTACCTTAAGCGCTTTAAAAAGTTAAAAAACCGTTGTTTTAATTTGTCTCTTTCTGATTCGGACCTTGCTGATCTTGCTGCTAAAGGGTTAAAAATCTGCAATTAGAGAAAGGTTAGAAGGTGTGGAATTTCATACTCTTGCTAATGTTCTTGTTAGAGGTATGGCGCAAGAGTTAAAAACTTAAAACCTCGACCGGTCTAATGTGCATATGATTGATTATGATTCGATAGTTCGACGAGAATGAAGTTTATGTTGCTGAATTTGTTTGGCCATCTAAAAGATAAAAACTTATTCTTGTTCATCACTTAAGCCAGCCTAGTAAAGGTCGGCAAGAAGAAATTAAGTTTACTTTTGATGTGTCTAAATGTGATCGTATTTTTGATGAGTTGCTTAAATCTGAAAATATTAAATTGTCTCATACTTTACCTCCACTTGAAGAGTTGAAGAGATGTGCATATTGTAAATATCATAATTCATTTTCTCACGCCACTAATGATTGCAATTTGTTCCGTTGGATAGAGTTCAATCGGCCATAAACGAAGGTCGCTTTGACGCTCCATGAAATGCAAGTGGATAAGACACCTTTTTCCCTCGTCAATACCATGGATTTTACAGCAGCCCAAGGTTTTTGGTTCGGCCGCGATCAAGTCGGGGCAACTAAGGGCAAGAATGTTGCGGGATCTGTGGGGAAAGACAAGCCCTAATTTGAGAGGTAAAGATTTAACGCCGAGAAGTGGCATACGAGAAAACTCCCCATAAGGTAGAGAGACATTCAAGATCATAGTGAGAGCTCTCCGGACATGGGGGCAAGAGTCATCCACACAATCGGTTCATGACTGCTTGAGCCCCGCGACGCCAAACCTGCTAGACTGCGGGAATCCTGGCCACTTTTGACATGCTATTTGATAAGTATCCCAAACAAAAAAGGCCGTTAAAAAGAGGATGAGGTCACCCACATCAAAAGAGGACACACACCTCCAAGAGCTGCAACAAGATACGAGGTGAATTATCTCAAAGAAGGGCAAAGGTTTTCCCACCATGGGCACCCGGCCGATTTATGATGATTATGGGGTAATGTGGGTGCCATATCAGCAAAGTTTTTCATCCTTTGAAGGGGACCAAGAAGACCAAGATTGGAAAGGATTGAAAGTATTCTAGCAAAGGCCGCTTTTGGCACCTTGCATCCGGGTCGTATACTAAGTCTATTCTACTCCACCGCCTAAAACCCCACCAGCCTTATATACAGTACATCGCCTTTGAAAACAGTCTACAAGCCAAAACGTATGAGGTGGTGCAAGACATGGATATTGATCCAGAGAGGACTACTAGTCAAGATTTCATCCTAATCGGGTCAAAAGACGCTCCCATTGGAGAGGTTGGCAAAGGACCAATTGCCATTAGCAATAAGGTTGAGACTTCCACCCAAAGGGACTGTTGTCGCTAATGACCATGAGGCCAAGTGGGAGGGGTTCCAACCCAAATACTTCCTTGCCAAGGTGGTGGTGTCCTTCTGCTTGACTCGCATTACCAGCTGAGGAAGCTTCAACGCCTAAGATTTCTAGAGTAAGAGGAGAATTGTTGCCAGAGAAACAGAGAGATGATGCTTTCAACCAAGATAGGCCCATGGTACCACAAGGAAAGGAGTGATGGATCAAGACCGCCACCAGAGTTGGTCGAAAACGGTTTAATTCCGCTTTCCAAATCGTCGATCAATTTCCAGGGATGTACCGATTCTATTTCTCCGCCTTCCAAGGATCATGATGGTAAGCTTCCATCGCCCGAACTGTAAGATGATGACAAATTGTTGACTATGGTTCCTCTCCCGAGCACATGAATTTGGATATTAATGTTGTTCACATGTCTATGGATGGTTATGTGCTTTCCGAACAGACATCACTCACCTTGATTTTGGCTTAAGGGAGGCTATTTTCCGTAAGCCTAAAGTTACCGACATAATCATCCAAGGCTTTGTACATGAAGGGTCACATCAATGGGAAGCCTATCTCTGGATGTCGGGTGGATGGGGAGCCATTGTCAACTTGATGCCGATTCTCTATTCAAAAGCCGGGAGGTTCGGGAGGAGGAGTTGATCAAGAGCAACATGACCGCTTCTCAGGAGGAGAAAGTAACGGTGGCTATGTTGTCGCTTTATGGAGTTTTCCTGGGGGAGAGCAAGACGCTAAGGCGGTATTTTTCGCTTAAAACCCAACTAACTGGCAAATTAAGACGGATTTATTCATGCAAATCGGGCAGGTTCTTCTACTCTTTACATCAATGCTTGATCCAATGGGTAGACGCAATACAGTAGATTGTTCATGGTGATGTATTGGTTTGTGTTGCAAAGGCCGATAGTCCCACCTTGAATGATCATGAGAATCTTATGCTTATCCGGTTTAGACTTATCTAATTGTGAGACTATTGGTTGCACTAAAGATGATTTTGTTACACTCATGAAGTCGATTTGAAGATCTCTCACATACCATCTCTTAGGATTTGATGGATCCAAATTCAGAATGGTTAAAATGAGGCGTGATCACTATCCAAGCACAAGAACGATATGTGTGAAGCCATCGAAGATTTTGATGATTTGAGCAAGCGACAAGGGTTTATGTTTGCTGATCCTTTAGAGGAAGTTGATATTGGTGATGGCACTACACCTAGGCCACATTTGTAAAAAAATCGATCCTGTTCAAATCTGAAGTTAATAAAATTATTAAGGGAGTATGTGATTGTTTTGCTTAGAGCTACAATGAGATGCCCGGGTTAAGTCATGATTTAGTTGAACATCAAGCCTATTAAACCTTGTTTTAGGCCTTACAAACAACCTCCTCGTAGAAATTTTTAATCCCATATTTGTGACCGAGAAAGAAGAAATCAATCTATTGCTTGATGCCAAGTTTTATTAGGCCCCTCAGAGATATGCCGATCGATCTCAATAGCTCCCTGAGAAAAAAGGAACAAAAAAGCTGTATGCATTGATTTTAGAGATCTCAATAGAGCTACTCCCTAAAGATGAATATCCTATGCCTATAGCCTATTTTTTTGTTAATGCCTATAACCTCCACAGTACCGATCAGAGAACGACGCCTAGAACCCTGAAATCAGAGGATAATCTTCAAACCTTTCCCCCGCCCAAAGATTCCGATTCGTCAAGCAGTGTAGTTCCAATAACAAAAGACAAGCATGAGCACATGTCGACTCAACAAGAATCTAAACATGCGATTCCTTTTGGGTGGAAGGCTAATGGTTCAAGCAGCTTGCTTTTGAGTTGGTCAAGTCTTTATTAAGCTCCTAGTTATTACCAAATGTAAGTTTATACCAACCCGACAATTAAATAGGCGAACAACATAATAAAGAATGAATGCAACAAGCTATTATCATCAACTTTCGATAGTGAAAAGTCACGTGAGGGTCCAAGGTCGCTGCGTTTGACTCGAGCACTCACGCTAATCGATTGTTTATACACTCGCAGAGGTTGCACTTTTACTCACAAGCCGTAGTCCCCATATGCCCAGTGCTTAATTACTCCCCTTGACACTTCCTTTGGTGAGTGGCATGGTTCCACTACGAGTGCCTTTCACAAAGTTTCCTCTAGCATGTTGCAACCCACAAGGTTACCGGCAACGGCCACGTATAAAGTCCCCTAGAAGTACCACCTCCTCGAATATTGAACTCACCCTCCTTAGGGCGAGTCTAGACGCACTCGACCACGCTGCTTATGTCCTTATCAGGTAAGTGTCACCCAAAACTAAGGTCAGCCAATTAGTTAGCCAAGATGTAGAGCCATATGTCTTGTGGTTGCAACGATAGTCCCAGTATGTTCGCTTTCCATGTTCCATTTCTAAATAAAGTAGTCTTTCAATTAAAACAACAAATAGGAACATAGAATAAAATGAATGATCATGTTCCCAATAATACTAACCCAACTTGAGCAAGCATGTGAAAATAGGATCAGTGGGTATGCATCTATACTTGCCTTCAACCAAGCTCTGCTGCTGCTCGAACCCTTGAACTCTTGCTCTTCAAATCCTTAGTAGGACTCACTCTCGCACCACAACATAGCACATACAAGCACACAAAGGAATAAAATAAGAAAATAATCACCAAGTAACAATCTAAGCAAAAAAGGAGATAAAACTAATCTACACT